>CAJHQQ010001307.1:0-97500 GCA_905132885.1 Moricandia moricandioides
TCATAGTTAAAACATAATCCGCGCGTAGCGCGGTTGAAAAAAACTAGTGCTATTAATGATCTGATGACATATATCCTTTAACGAAGTGATCATGATATTAATAAGTAACTTCGAACATTACGTACGTTGACGAAGAGAGTTAGTTAGCACGTGAGTTCATCGACACACCCACGTTCCGCGTACGACTTGAGTGGTCAACTGTAACAAAAAAACAGCGTTCATGGGTTGACTTTTACTACATCTCTGAGATCTAGTATACATGAAAGAAACATCTTTCCCATATTAATAGGTAGTAGTTGTTTCTGTAAGATTTAAAAAAGAGCTTTGATACGTAAACTAATACTGTATTCTTAATTAGAGATTACCATTCATATCCACCTTGGAGTATTAAGAAAAATTGTAAGGATGAATTAGAATTACATTAGGGAAGAGATATACAGTTTTCAAGACAAGTACAAACATTTATTCGTTCAAACATGCAAATGTGTTGTATACTCTATCTATTCCAAAAAAATATATAAATTTTAGAATTTTTAGATTTATTAAAAAAAAAAATACTCTTTCAGTTTCATATTAAGTGTTTATAGATTTTTTTTTTTACAAAATAAATATCGTTACATATGTGCATCTATTATGTAACCAATAATGCACGTTATAAATAGAGGTCTGACCAGTACAGAGTGTATATTTATTTTACTTGCTGATGACTACAGAGAAATTAGTCCAATACTTTAAACCAAGTTGAATTAGTTAAACAAGATGAAATCTACTAATGGAAAATTTCGATCAGAAGTAGATAAATAGTCAGATGTTTCATGTGGATTTTACGTATTTTAAGGATCTACTTAATTTTTCTCTTTTTAAAACATTACCATCACTTCCTTCCAAGCAGTTTAACAGTCTGTCAATGTGCAGCAAGTGATGAAAATCAAGAAACAAAAAAAAACAAATATTGTAGTTATTGTCTATCAGTTTCCCAAGAAAAAGCTGCCTTAACATCATAAAAAACGCCAAGAATTTATGTAATAAAGCACCTCTCCACCATTTAGTATTAGTATTAATCAAACAACACTAATCTCAGAGACAATGACATGTTTCTTCCTCCTCTAGTCGCAAAACTAATCCTTTACTCTCTAATCTTTTCCCTCTAGAAAATGAATAATTGCTCCAAAACTCACATCTATTCTCTCACTTTTCTTCTGCTTCTTCTTCTTCTAACATCACTCTCAGAATCACAACTAACGTCAAGTGAATCAAGAACTCTACTAGAAATCCAGAAACTCTTACAATATCCACCAGTTCTACGATCATGGAGCAACTTCACCAACTTCTGCTACCTCCCATCTTCTCCTTCCTTCAAAATCCTCTGTTTCAACGGTCATGTAACTGAATTAACCGTCACCGGGAACATAACCGTTAAGCTCTCCAAAACATTCTCCACCGACTCACTCTTCACTGTTCTTACAAAACTCTCAAACTTAAAGACCTTGTCTCTTGTCTCTCTAGGCATCTCTGGTCCTCTCCCTCCAAAGATCATCAGGTTTTCTTCTTCTCTCCAGTCTCTGAATCTCAGTTCTAACTTCATCTCTGGGAAGATCCCTAAAGAGATCTCGTCGTTGAAGAGCCTGAGAAGTCTTGTTTTGGCCAACAATCAGTTCAACGGAAGTGTTCCTGATCTCAGAGGATTGTCCAACCTTCAAGAGCTGAATCTAGAGGGGAATAAACTCGGCCCTAACGTTGTTACTTCACTCGCAAGTAACTTAATCACTGTTTCATTGAAGAACAACTCTTTTGGATCCAAGCTCCCAGAACAGATCAAGAAGCTGAACAAGCTTCAAAGCCTGGATCTTTCTTCCAACAAGTTCATTGGGTCAATCCCAAGATTCCTGTTCTCGCTTCCTTCGCTTCAGAATCTAAGTTTGGCACAAAACTTGTTCAGTGGATCACTTCCAAACTCATCTCTATGCAGCTCCAAGCTTAGAGTTTTAGATGTTTCCCGGAATCTTCTTACTGGGAAGCTTCCATCTTGCTTGTCTTCCAAGAGTTTCCATAATCAGACAGTGCTCTACACATTCAACTGCTTGTCTGTAAAGGGTTCTCCTTCTGCAAAGTATCAGCGTCCTGTTTCCTTCTGCGTAAACGAAGCAAAGCAAGCGGTTTCTCCAGTGAAGTCTGACAATAAGGATCACCAAAAGAAAGAAGAAGAAGATAAAGGAATCGAACTTGGATTAGTGATAGGCATTATCATAGGTGTGGTACTCGTTTCAGCGGTTTTGGCTGGTTTGGTTTTGGTGAGGATGAGAAAGTCAAGATCAAAAGAAGTAGCTTTAGAAGCAAAAAACGTCGATAAGGTTTCTGTTTGTAGCACAGCCACAAGGTCCACTACATCAAAGACAATACCAGATCCAAGTAATAATAAAGGGCTAGTACATTAAAATCTTGTATCAAGTTATTCACAACCCATTTAACCTAACTAGGTCAAGTTATATTTCAAATGCAGGACGTGTACCACAAACCATGAGATCTGCTGTGATTGGACTATCACCGTACCGTGTTTTCTCTTTGGAGGAGCTGGAAGAAGCCACCAACAACTTTAATGCAGCAAGTCTCTGTGGAGAACAGGTAAAATGAAAAAGTCAACAAAACTTGATCATAAGTTGATTTGAGTCTGTAACTGATGGAAATATGTAATTTAAAACAGCTGTACAAAGGTTGTCTTAGAGAAGGCATAGCAGTGACAGTGAGGTGTATTAAGCTGAAACAGAAGAGTTCAACATCAACACAAAACTTGGCTCAACAAATGGAAGTTCTATCAAAGCTAAGGCATATGCATTTGGCCAGTGTGCTTGGACATTGCATTGGTACTTACCAAGACCATCATCCATACGCAGGGAGCACCATTTTCATAGTCCAAGAATACATCTCTAACGGGTCTTTGAAGGACTACCTCACTGGTAATACCTGAAAATGATGTCATAGTTCTAGAGTTTTGATTCAGGAAACTAATGGTTTGGAAATGTTTTTTTTTGGCAGATTGGAGAAAAAAAGAGGTGTTGAAATGGCCTCAGAGAATGTCGATAGCGATTGGAGTAGCTCGAGGGATACAGTTTTTGCACACAGGAGTGGCACCAGGAATCTTTGGGAACAATTTGGAGATAGAGAATGTTCTGCTTGATGAAACACTCACTGTTAAACTCAGTGGCTATACTATTCCTTTACCATCCAAGGTATAAAATAACCAGAGTTAACAAGACTTAGCTTCTTTTTTCTAACTCAGTCTCATGACATATATCATCTTTTGGAGGAATATTGCAGGTTGGAGCAGAACCCACTAGTAATGAAGATGGAGAGAAGGAAGATGTGTACCAGTTTGGAGTGATCCTACTTCAGATTATCACGGGCAAAGTAATGGCGGCTGCATCCTCAGAGTTGGGAAGCTTGAAGCTTCAGCTAGAGAATGGTTTGAGAGATGAACCATCGGTGTTGCGTAGCTTAGCAGATCCGAGTGTGAGAGGAACATATGCGTATGAGTCACTGAGGACCACAGTCGAGTTTGCCATTAACTGTCTTTGTGAAGATCAGAGGAAGCGGCCATCAATAGAGGATGTTGTATGGAATCTGCAGTACACAATTCAGGTGCAGCAAGGATGGACAAGCAGTGGGAACCTTGGGGTTGGTGATACATAGATGCAAGGAGGAATATGTCTTCATCATCCCTGATTGAAATAGAGAAACCGCTTGATGAAAATTCAAAACCCATGTAAAGAGAGGCAGAGCTGCAAAGCTATATGTCAGTTGAAAGTTCAGAACAGAAGCACTGAATTTGTAACAAACCAAACATAATAAATAGTACATTATGTTGGAACTTATTGTGGTACATTGTCTTATGTCAGGACTCAGATTTTGGTGGAGAAATTGGATTAGCTTCACAAAGAAAGCAATGTAAATTGAAAGGCATGGATGGTTGATAGGAAAAGGCCACAAACCCTTTTAATATTTCAAATCATAAACTTTTTTTTTTTTTACAATTTTGGTACAGAGTTGTTTCTGATACCTAGAAAGGTTTGGTACAGAGTTTTTATAAGGATCTTTGGTTTCATAGAACCATCAAAGCATCCAATCAGTAGAGTTTTGAAACACACAAAAGACATGAATGAAAAGATAAAGAAAGCTGTTGCTTAATGGTGACATTGAGAGTAGGAGAGAGTTACACAGCTTACAACTAACTAATACTAGTCAGCAGTCCAGCTTTGCTCGACAACATCGCGCACTCTTCTGTTGTACTCACGCTTGCTTTCGCTGTACATCCGAGCGGCTTCCGAATTTGCAGGAGAATTCGGATTAGGGTCACAGAGCAACGACTGTAATCAAAAAGAGGAAAATGGATCAGAGAAGAACAGAGTTATCTCATGCTTTCAAGGCATTAAAAGATGTTGGTAGGGCATTTCAACAATACCTGGATGGAGGTAAGTATAGCAGCAACATCATATATAGGACTCCACTGGTTTTGTAGAATGTCCAAGCAAATACTCCCATCTGCATAAACTGCAAAGCAGGTAAAGAAGAAGAAAGTTACTGTGAGCCAAAAGCTAAATATTAACCGAGTGGAAGAAAAGACAATTCTGCAACTGTAGAACTTACTATTTGGATGGAACATCCGTGACACAAAGCGAACTGTTGGTGGTTTATTTGGATAATCTTCAGAGAACTGCAGTGAGAGTTTGAAAGTACCTGCCAGGAAGATCAAGCAAGAGCAATAAGAAAACTACTATAATAATTGATCCCAAGATCCCAAGGCATGTGATCCTTTGCAAATTACAGCAACATAACATTACCTCCATCCCATGGGGTGTCATCAGGACTGAAAATTTACAAAACAAGAAGATCAGAGTAAGTACAGAAACAACCAATAATTTTAGAAACTAAGCTAGTATCTATGGTACTAGTATCGTTACCCGAATATGACAGCATTCCAGAGCATGATGTTGTTGTCTTGTGGAGCACCGCTTATACCCGCAGGTGGGTCTTGCTGCAACCTCTTGAAATCCCTCATCAACCTCTTCCTTGCTGGAGTCGACATCCTCCTTCAGTCTATAAAACTAAAACCCATATGTTCATCATTATAAACTGATTCTCAAAGGTTTTGGCATGCTAACTAATATGTAACAGAGTGGAATCATCATAATAAGTTACGACCTATAACAGCTAGATAGCTTAGAAGCAACATCAAAACTAAGACTTGAACCTAGAAACAGCATGGGGTCGCATCAATTCACCAGAACAGCTATAAGAATAACATCAACCGCAATAAAAGAAGAAACTTTAAATCCAAAACTAAAACCTAGAAACAACTTAAAGTCGCCAAAAATAGCTATAAGGATGACAATAAACAGCTCAGAAGAAAGTAAAAATCAACGGATCCAGCAGAGAAACAATCGAGGAAAGATGAAAAGGGTACCCGTGGAAAAACAGATCTCGCTTTTTAGTAGAAGACGGCGATTACAGGAAGAGGCAAAGATCGCGTCGAGAAGAAGGTCGTTAAGCGAGCATCTGTGTCGCTGCGATGACCGCCGGTGATCAGAGGAACAGGTAGGTGGGTTCTCGATCTCACCGTGCGATGAGAGGAATTGGAAAGTTGAATGATTTGGAACCTAAAGGTATATATGATCTTCGAGGAACTTGCTCCTTCGCTGACGTATCTGTAAAGGTCTTGCCTTTGCTTTTTGGCCTTTGAGACGAGTGAGTGGGTTCCTAAACCGGAATAACCCATTAGGGCGAGCTGTACCGTTAACCGGATTTAATCCAATTACTTAAAACCGAAATAAGCAATTGTACCATTAACCGGACAGAATCTAGACCAAAACCAAATGATGTCAGTATGTCACTAAAGAGTAAAGAGTATGTCTTTACTATACAGTCTAGACAACAACCAATTCACATTAAAACCTCTTTCAGGGCCTGAGGATTTTGGATCAGAAGGACTCAAATCATTTTGACAGTTGCTGTTAAATGAACAAAATATAGCTAAAATAAGACAAGACAATCATCTATGTTTTGAGACACAACCAGAGTAACACATAAGATTCATTATCAGTAACAGAATCGCCAAGAACTCTATCAGCAATATTAAAGATATATTAGAGAGCAAGATGTGTATCTTGCGGAGCAACTGTTAAGTACCATTGTAATTTGATTATAAAATAAAACCCATAAAATCTATGAAATATCGAAGAATATTGTATATTTGCATGCGTAGCTTCCTCCACTGTTAGGAGACCTGAACTATAGCTCCATTTCGTTGTAATTTTATCACAATTCCTTTAGATTCAATTTTTTTTGTTTCTCTACTTACTTTAATCTCTTGTTTTGTGAATTTTCAGGCTTGATGACGCCCAAATGCACCGAGCAAACACAAAAGAAGACAAGAGAGAGAGATAGTGAAAATATATGAGGAAAATGAATCCTAAAAAGAATAATAATACAAAACCCCATTCATAGAAAACCCACTTTCATTTGCTTTTTTCCCCTCACTCTCTCTCTCTCACTCTTTTCTTGGAAAACAAGCAAATACAGAGCACAAGCTTTGTTTGTTGGAAGGCAACAAAATGGTAAATTAACTCAGCAGGCTTGACCCTGTTTGCAGCCTAGTACTCCCGCGTCCATGGTGAGTTTACGGGCCAACGTTCCCGGTTTAGGTCGAATCGAAAACTTGTTTGGGATAGGGTTCTTCGGTTTAGGGCTCCACGCATTAGGTTTACCTGATTGCACAAAGTAAGCTCCATTCAAGAAGTAATCTCCTTCTGATTGCCAGTTCCAAAGTTTCCAATCAACGTAAGGCGTGTACTCTCTCTTTGTGATCTGTTTGGCTTGTTCGTTAGGAGGAGCAATGAAACGGTTGCCATGACTAATGATTGTAGGGTTCATGTTTCCACCTATTGCATACATTTCCCAATGTGTGTAGTCATTGTTCACCACATGTATCGTTCCGAATCTGACCCGAGGCATTCTCTGTTCCAATCTCTTACCAAAGTGGTTAAACGCAACTGTTATCTGCATCTTCTTGTCGATCACGTGTTTGTCATTCGCCCCAAAAAGCATCACCTGTTTTCTCACAAAAAGAACTTAATTAAAAGATTTATTTGAAAAAAAAAAATACACATTAATCTACATGACTGAATCTAAGATTTAGTGGAATATAAACGTTCTTTAAGTTCTTGATAATTTGTAAGTTAAGCTGAATGTTTTATCCGGTTGTATCTGAAGAATAAATATAAACCCAAAGCAGACAAAATGTATAAACCATAGTTTTTTTTTTTTTTGGACTTAAAAAGGGTTAAACCCGGGTCTATTAAAGACACAGACCTAACTCCCGAGTGGAGGTACAGTCCACGGATAGACCCTCTCATGGGCATTCAAATGAGCCGGAAGCAATAGCCCATATCCATGTGGCCAGTGGGGTTTGAACCTGGGTTCGCTGTATTGGGTTTTTATTTCCCTCAAGCGCCACTAGGCCACACCACTGGTTGTATAAACCATAGTTTATGCCAAGAGTGTAAGAATTTTTTTTTTTTGTACCTCTTGGTGGTCCGTGAAGTGGCTGTTGGAGACAGTTATAGCAGTGGAGCCAAGAATTGCATCAATCATACCATCTGAACATTTCGTCATGGAGACATGATCGATCCAAACATTAGTTGCTCCAAACAAATTGATTCCATCACCATCACTTACTGTCCTGAGCCCTACATGACTCTCAGAGTCTCTGATCAACCCACCGTTCGCGGGAACAACGTTCTTGATATAGATATTATGTATGATCACATTATTCACAAACTGCAGCGTTAATCCAGAACCTCCCATGATGTAAACCTTAGCTCCTCGTCCATCGATCGTTTTATCGCTCGTCATCATCAGTTCTTGTTTCAGTTTTAATACCATGCTTCTTGCGAAGATGATCCAAAGTGGTCCGTCTCGTGTCACCGCGTGTCTTAACGTTCCTGGCTTAGGGTTGATAACATCGTCGTCTGAGGCGTCGGTGACTACGTAGATAGGCCCGTCTTTACCTCCGGTGGTTCTTCTGCCGAATCCAAGGGCACACACCGCTAGTTTCTTACGGTTTGTCTCCCAATCACGGTCGCATCTCCAGCATTTGTCTATCGGGTTATGAGCTATGCATTTCCCTCTTCTGTTTTGCATTTTACGACCACGTCTCGCTTGTGAAAGCTCTCTTCTTGTGCTGTTGATTGATTCCGTGGTTTCCAGTGCTCTGTTAAAGAAGAACCAGATTGTTTTATTAGGTTTACTTGTTCAATACGTTAGGTTAACATTTGAGTTTTAAAAAAAAACTCACAAAGCGACATGGTAATTCAAGTGGTTGGTGACGTTAAGTGGATTTGGAACGAAAGAGGCCATGGTTTGTTTCAAAGCATCGCCTTGACGCTGCGTCCAGTAGTCGTCGAAGACGGCAATATTGGCTCGAACCTGTGGGGCTAATGTGGCTAATGAAGACAAGAAGAAGATAAAAACGTAGCCGCCAATATTCAAAAACGCTGCTGCCATTTGAATTTTGCAAATAAAGAGATAAAAGCAGCTGAGATTTTATTTTCCCGGTGAAAACCACAAGGGGAGTTTTGTGGTTTTCAGAACGGGTTGCCGGGTTAAAACTTGGATGTTTGAATCACGGGTTGCTTTAATAGCAAGGAACTGGAGAGAGAGAGGGTGATGAAAATAAGGTCAATGGAGGATTAAGAATTAACACAGATTAATCAACCATTGATTTACATGTGTCTTTGCATGCCTTTGTGTTTGTCCTTCTTTTGTGGGATATTTTTAGTTCATTTTGCCCTTCTCCTAATATTATTTTTAGTGAGATAGATAAATTAATAGCACCTTTAAAACTTGAGCTTACTATTTTTTGGTTTTACCAACCATTCATAAGACAAGTCTTGTGTGTATTGATCAATACACGAATCCAAACTGTTGAAAATAATAATGGCATCTTCATAACTGGATATCTGACGTAAATTTTAAGGTACTGTGATGAAGAGCATAGACTCAAAAGCCCAATGGGTCGAATCAGCTGGTATCATTCAGAGTATTAGTTCGGCCCATATATAAGTAATGAGGGAAGCCCTGGTTCTTGCCATCCAAGTAACTACAGTTGTACTCTTGAGTCAGAAGTTTAATAATGGCGGGACACTCTGTTCGCCCAACGGAACAAGAAATGCAAACTCAATCTCATAAATATTTTCACACAGCAAGTTGATAAAACGCCATAATATTCATCTCTGTGAAGATGGTCCCTGATCAATTTACACAGATCCAAATTCACCAACTTAGAGCAATAAATATTTTCTTGACCCTTATGATAATAAATCTAGAGACCATTATGTACATAGTACACGAGTGTATGATTATACATTTCACCAAGAAAGAAAAAAACACCATAAATGTTTCTCCTCCTAACCATATCAAGAAAGACAATACTTACCCAAAAAAGCTTTAACTGTTAAATCTCATTCTCCGGTTAAAAACAAGATTCAGAGCTGAAAATAGAAGAAGACGAAAGATGAAAGAAGAAAGATTCAAGAAGAACCTATACGCAGTCTTTTTTTCTTTCTTCTTCCACTGTTCCACGTCGGATTTGCTTCTCCCACGTTCTCCGTTAGCGATTCTCACCGGCGGGAGGTGGGATCTCCTGCAGCCGAGTATAGGCATCTCCGCCATGCACATGCAACTCCTCCACACCAACAAAGTCGTCATCTTTGACCGTACGGACTACGGCCCTTCGAATCTCTCCCTCCCTACTCAAACTTGCCGAAACGCCACCGTTTTCGACTGCTCTGCTCATTCTCTCCTATACGACGTCGCTTCGAACACTTTCCGTCCACTCACTCTACGATCCGACACTTGGTGCTCCTCCGGCTCCTTGAACGCCTCAGGCTCTTTGATACAAACCGGCGGTTATGGCGTCGGCGAACGAGCTGTACGGATATTCACTCCTTGCGGCGGCGGAAGCGTTACTTGTGATTGGGTTGAGAACAGAGCGTATCTTTCCTCTCGCCGGTGGTATTCCACCAACCAGATTCTCCCCGACGGTCGAATCATCATCGTCGGCGGAAGAAGAGCCTTCACCTACGAGTTTTACCCCAAGAGTCCCGGAAAATCTGTTTTCTATCTCAGATTCTTGGCGGAGACGAGAGATCCTAACCAAGAGAACAATCTTTATCCGTTTCTTCATCTTCTTCCCGACGGAAACCTATTCATCTTCGCCAACCGGAGATCGATTCTCTTCGATTTCGTCAATCACCGCATCGTCAAAGAGTTCCCGGAGATTCCCGGCGGAGATAAACGGAACTACCCAAGCACTGGCTCCTCCGTGCTCCTCCCTCTCTTTCTCACCGGAGAGAATAATCGATCGAAGATATCGGCCGAAGTTATGGTTTGCGGCGGTGCTCCTCCTGGAGCGTTTCTAAAGGCGGCGAGGACGATCCCTAAAATCTTCGTCGGAGCATCTCGCACGTGCGGGAGGTTGAAAGTGACCGACCCGGATCCGACATGGGTCATGGAGCAGATGCCGTCGCCACGTGTAATGCCTGATATGCTGTTATTGCCAAACGGTGACGTTTTGATCATTAACGGTGCGGCGAATGGAACCGCTGGTTGGGAAGACGCTACAAACGCTGTTCTCAACCCGATTTTATACTTACCCAACGAACCCGACCCGACCCGGAGATTTGAAATTCTCGCGCCAACTCGAATCCCTAGAATGTACCATTCCGCGTCTCTCCTCCTCTCCGACGGCAGAGTCTTGATCGGAGGAAGCAATCCTCACCGGAATTATAATTTCACGGCGAGGCCGTACCCGACGGAGCTCAGTCTCGAGGCTTATCTCCCGCGTTACCTGGATCCTCAGTACGCGCGGGTGAGGCCGTCCATTCTCACGGTGGAGCTCGCCGGAAATATGATTTACGGAAAGTTGTTTTCAGTTAGCTTCGTGATTCCGGCGTTTGGAATGTTCGACGGAGGAGTGTCGGTGCGGCTAGTTGCTCCGCCGTTCAGCACGCACTCGACGGCGATGAACCAGAGGTTGTTGGTCCTGCGCGTGAGGCGCGTCGCTCAGTTATCTGTTTTCGCGTACAAAGCTGACGTGGAGGGGCCAACGAACTCTTACGTGGCACCGCCTGGGTATTATATGATGTTCGTGGTTCACCGTGGAATTCCGAGTGAGGCTGTTTGGGTTAAACTTTAAAGCTGTTCTTCTTTTTTCACCGTGGACTTTGTGTTTGACTCTTTGTTTTTACATAATTCATTTTTGGGGGAATAATGTTGGATAACATTTTGTTTTGATGAAAGTATGAGTTAATAATTGAAAACAATAAGTAGGTATTAAGAGATTTTGATAATCTTAAATTAATTCCATATACCATTTGTTCTCGATGTTTGTTTATTTGCTTCAGCTCCATTAGTATTGGTATCAGCCTATCAGGTCATTGGATATACTAGGCCTGGGCTTAATATACTGAAGCCGAAGTCCATAGTGTAACCCGCACCGAAATATCGGTTTTGGATCGGTAGCGGACCCAAAGAAAATACCGATTGGACTTTAAAACCCATATATTTCGGCTATGGTCCGGTCCGGTTTCAAACCGAGATCAAGACAAAGTAACCGAAACATACCGATCATTTATATATTTCTCTTACATATACAAACATTCATTTATATCGATATAGAAACTCATATGTCTCTTCTCTTTCACGCGTGAGGCGAGCGGCGTGAGGCGTGATTTACAAACCTTAGTTCCAAAAAAGCCTCTTCGGTTATCGATCATCGACATCGTCATTAAGAATCTCAAATTGGCCTCTATAAATGTCTCACCATCTCCATCTTCTTCTTCTTCACACAAGCAATCGAGAATCCAATCAGAGGTTATCTTTCTTTCTGTTTCTCCAGTTCTTCTTTGTGTTCTAATTTTTTTTTTAAGTTGAAATAGGTTATGTCGTTATGATTTAAATGTTAAATCGAATCGGTTATGATCAGAGGTTTTGATGTTAATTTTTTTTGCAAGTCTAACGTTTTGAGGTTTGTTTGGTTATTTTTAATTGACTATGGTTGTTAAAAACCGAAACCACACCGGAACCGTAGTGTTATCGGTTGGTAGTGGATTTTGTTTCCTTCAACCGCACCGATCCGAAACCGATTGATTCCGAACCGAAACCATTATTCATTATAGAAAATACCGATTGGTATTTGTGCTCTGTGAACCGATAGTCCGAACAACCGATTCAACCGAACCGAAACCGAACGGTACACCGAAATCCCAGGCCTAGGATATACAGTTCGAGCCATGTTGTCAGTTATGCGACTAGATGACATGGAAGTTTTCATTCTTGACAGACAGGCTTTCTAGTCGTGTGATTATTTTGGTGCCTTGAGATTACAACCTCGTTTCTTCATTATTATGCCTAAAAGAAGGCGCTACTACATGTGATTCTTTTGGTTTTAGCACTAACGCTTGGAGGTACGTCACCACTTTCCTTATTCAAGCTTCTGCTTTCCATGGTCATGTCGCTTCATTGGTTCATCTATCTCCAGATCCTTGAACCAAAACTTTTGAAATTATCTTAGCCTCCTTTTGAACGTTTAAATTGTGAGACCATCATGCGCAACATTGATAATATGCTTGTGTGTATCCAAGAAAAAATGTCCCAACCAAAAGATATGGTCGTTCGATTCAGGTAAGGAGACATTGGGAAAAAAAATATAATAAGTCGTTTTCTACTAATTGATATACACAAACGCAACCAATGTTGGTATATGATCCAAAACCAATTCGTACGATCTTGTTTTCACGGCTAAACCGAACAATAATGTGATCACATTGACAACGCTTAGAGTAGGAAGAAGAGGGGACCTTATTTGCAACTACATTAATGGTGTTTCATTCACAAAATATAATAAATTGGACTCAGAATATCATATTTTCTTATTTATTTACCTACCCCAAATAAATGTAATAGCGACGACTCCTCATCCTACAAAGTTTGTCCTTTCTTTTAACACGATGACTTGGTTATTAAATATCAACACTTCTTCTTTTTGACTAAAATATCAAAATCACTTGGCGTAAGAAAAATGTGTGAACTATACTCCAAGATTGTAAGTGTTACAGAAAAACAAAAAAGTTGGTTGTATCCTAGAGATTAGTCGGTCTGATCTTCGTCTGCCAGATATCCCGGATCAGTGAAAAAAAATGTTAAAAAAAAACCTCCAAGATTGTAAAGTGTTTATTATTGTTTTTAGTACGATTGATTGCACTATAGGTAACACGAATTTAGCATAATACTCCATCTTTGAGAGTATAAGATTTGTGTTATTAACGGGCACAATTATGAGCTGATAATCTAAATTTCAACGGTTTCAAAAAATTTATAGCCAGAAAAAAAACTCTAAACTTAAACTAGAAAAGAATCGAATTGGCATTCTCACAAAATCAGTTGAAAGAGAACAAAAGAATGAAATTGATGAATGCATTTAACAATAACACATGCATGCAAGGCATGAAAACTTCTATACAGAAACCAAAGGAAACTGAATATGTGACAACAAATAAGTAAACATCTTAACGACAAATTCTTTAATTTTATTCAATAGCACATCAATGGAGTATAGTACTACTTAATTATACTATATCTAAAACGTGGAAATAATTAATTATTAAACACGTACTAAAAAGAGGTTAATAAATGTGATCGCTTGTGACAAACCAACCGCATAAACTCAACTCTTTTTTTTTGTGCATAAACTCAACCTTATACGTCAGGCATAGGAGGATCTGAGTTACAGCGTGTACACATCAGTGATTTCTCAAACAGTATATACACTTCTTTTATGTTGACAACGTATATACACATTAAAAATAGAAAAGGGCCAAAATTGGTAAGAAAATGTTCTTTCTATAGAGACTAATACAAAATTAAGATATTCTTTTACATTTTTGTTATTGTTTCAATTTATTTTATCACTTAGACTTTAATCAAATAACTAAGCTATACAGAGTAAATACTGGTCTTATATTTGCTGCGATTATCTCAACAATAATGATGCTCTAATGATTCAAAATGATATAACCAAAGTAGATTTTCTCACATAGCCAAAAGAAGAATGAACAACAAATATAACTGGTCATACATTTATTACAAAAAGTTCAATATATATATAAATTCCAAAAGGAAAAAATAGACATTACATGGGCCAGAAAATAAAAGATAAATAGCAAAACGAGTTTACATATAAATATAACCCCACACAAACTAGAAAATAAGATTCAAACCCTAATAGCTAACATAAAGAAGACTTATCATAATCAAATCATAAAAACAACGTAATTAACATTAAATCATGTCGTTATTACCGGACACATCAACATTGTTAACGTTGTTGATCTTATCATTGTCGGCGCCTTCGAGGTTAATGTTGTCGCTAATGTTCTTATTGGAGAAATGGAGCTTGTTGTTGTGCATCCAAACCTTAAGGACTCTTCTCTTCACTCCAATCTCTTCACAAAATCTCTGAACAACGCTATCTTCTTGCCTTTGTATCTTCCACCCAACTTTTTCAGCAAAACTAAGCATCTTCTCTTTCTGTTCCGGCGTAAACTTCGTCCTAAACCTCTTCTTCTGGTTGTACGGTGGGTGTGGTAACGGTCTAGACGCGGTGGTTACGCCGTCTTGTTCCATGAAGTCACCGGACTCCGAGTTATGCATGTACCGGTAGTTAGAAACTCCTATCGGCATGATCATTTGGTGAGGCATGGCTGATCTGATATTGTGGTGGTTGACCATGAGTTGTCGCGGTGGAGGCGGTCGGAGGTAAGAGGAAATGGCGGTGGCGGTGGTTTCACCTTCGACTTCTTTTCTATGGAAATTTCTGTGGCAGTTGCAAGCTGAGCACGTGAGAGCTTCAATGGAGCCATCTTCACCACTTGGCATAAACTCTCCACACCCATCAGTAGCATTGCCTCCCATTGCTACTGCATGGTTCTTGAGACACTCCTTGTACTTTATCATAGGCTTCTTGATGATGGCGTTGTAACTAACATGATGATGATCATCATCATTATTGTTGCCATGCCCATTACCATGTAACGGCATTTGTGGTGGTTGAGTATTAGAAATGTTGTTGTGAGCTGGAGGAGCAGATTCAGAAGCATGATGATCATGATGGATCATGTGACCATGACCACCACCACCAGCATATGTAGTGTTTAATGGGATAGGCATATCATGATCTTCTTGAATTGCAATTTCCATTTTTTTTATTAGCTCTTGTACAAAAAGTGTTGCAAAAATGTTTCTTGGTTTGGGGACAAAGAGGCTAGCAAATGAAGAATTGGAGAAGAATAATTAGTAACTAAGACCAAAAATGATTATAAACTATCACAGGTGGATACTTCTTTGATTCAAATCTTAAGGAATTTTCTTGGAAAATGAAGTAACAGCACGGAAACTATTTTAAAAGATTTTACTGAAAAATAACCCAAAGTTTAGAAAATCCCAAATTAAAGGACAAAACGGAAGAATACCCCAGAAGGGAAAATAAGAACTCTTATTGCAAGCCTGCTCACTTCAAAACAAGTCTTCTATTTATTGGTCATAAAAGAATTGCTCTCTGATTAATCAATCTCCTTTGCTCCTCAAACTTTGATGAGAAATTAAATAGAGAGAAGGAGAAAAATTAAAGACTGGCTATGAAAGAAAACAGAATGAAGTTGTTGATGATTGAAGTGAAGAAGAACACAAACCTACACAACTGAAAGCAGTAGACTTTGATCTTAATATGCTTCAAAAGGTCAGAACATTGTTAAAGATATAGTCAGCATCGGCCAACGAAAGATTAGACATTTGGGGTCTTGTAATGAAAGACTTTGGAGGAAGGGAGGAGACAAAGATTTGTATTTGGGTTTTGGATGTGAAGGCAATGTATTAAACTAAGAAGACTTAGGGCTATTAATAGTCAAAGCCTCAAGACCAATAAAGAAAGAGAGAAAGAAAAGCAAATTATATTTTTTTGTGCAAATACAAAACTAATTATTTTCAAACAATTTTTTTTTTTTGAAAAGGGCTTTACTTTCAAAATTTTCACTCTCTCCTTCCCTCCCGCTTTTCTCTATGGCACTTAATTATGGCAGTTTTGCTACTATTTTATACTAGTTATTACACTATAAAATATAGTTCAATCATGGTGCATTTAAAAATCTCTCATAAGCTATAGTATATAACCTAAGTATAATTATGTAGGATGAAGAATTAAAATACCCTAAAACAAATATTGTTCAGAGAAGAAACGAAGAAAATTAAAGGTCATGGCTGATTGCTTTGCTTGCACTATCAGACATCAAATTTTACACAATTTGTAGAGAGATAAAATGTGTCAGAGAGTGGTGGGGAGAGTACTGAAGCAGCGAGACAAGCATAAAAGTAATGATAAATCAAATCAGTTAACTTTCACGAATAAACAAATAGTGCTGTTGTTGTTACAAAAAAATAGTGCTATTTACAAAAACAAAGAAAAAATCAGTAAGCAACAAATAAATGCTTGTATATACTATATATTAGAAAGTGCTAACAAATTTGATAATAAAATAGTAAATTACAGTATTAGTTTTAAAACTTTATACCTCGTTTCGTCTGTAAACTTAAATATTCGTTAATTGGAATTCTGAGGGTGATCATATTCTACTGCACATCTACTGAAACTACACGCTAATTTTATTTACCTATAATCACATGATATATAATTCATCTTTGAACAATCTTTTATTTTACCAGTAATAAGACTTTGGACTCTCGAGGTTGTCATGGCATGCATGTGAATTATATAATTAACCAGAAGTTACTGTTAATTATGGCCCCTACAACTACAATATTTCGAGTATTTATTGTAAAAGTGTATTCTGTATAGTATTTATATTACAACATAGAATCGACATGTTCTTAATCAATTATCAAATAGTAATAATGATATAAGGTAAATAGGAACTATTTATTAGAAACATGTTATTAATCAATAAAGATGAAAAGTTAGCGTTCGTTTGCATATTAATAGGAAGTCGTGGTAAAGTGGAGAATCTTGCTTAACATTTCAGACATACTGCTCTTAGCAGTAATAATCATGTAATGGCTAGCCACATCAGTTTAAAATTACATTCGGTTTTGTGAACCAATAATTTAGTTTATAAATGTTATTCTCATATTTTCATATAGGCTTAGCCAAAGTTACAAAAAAAAAAAATCATATAGGGTTTTGACTTGAGAATAACTCGGTCCGGAGTATATCGGCTGAAACCAAAACTTGGGATAATTTAGAGCATTTATATATATGTAAATAAATTTGTTTTCATACAATTGTTATTTTTCCATATTTTTATGTATTTACTCATGTAACAAAATAAAAAGGGTCCACATGAATAAATGACGTTAGGTCGATGGTCCAAAGTGGTTCACAATTTTCAAGATGTTCGTTTTTACTCGTTCCACTTTTATATCACGACACTTTAATATTTCTATCTCTGAGTTTTATATTTATCGTCTGCTTAATTTTTATTTGTGTGTTCCAAAAAATAATATAGATATATTTTAGGGCGTACACAAATTTCTTCCTTAAAAATACGGCTGAAATTTCGTAAACATTATAAGATAATCTCAAGATTCTTCTTAAGACTCATTACTATATACTGATTTATTTGTATTATATATGCGCACGTGAAATTCATATCAATAAGTTATTTTTCCACCAAGTTAAAAGTTTATTAGGGTAGATTTCAAAACCTTTTGTAATTTTGAAGTTATGGGCTACATTATACAATCAAACCTTAACATTCATACAAAAAAAAACAAAAAAAAACTATTTAATCGTAATTCTCTATAATCTTTATGTTCAGAAAAAAACTTCAAATCTCTTTGCAGTGACAAGCGTGCATAGGCAGCCGGTTCATTTCTTTTTTAAGATGGAACCATCAATTTTTGGCCAACCAAAGCTTGTACCCTTCAAAATAATAATAACTTCTTTTAAGATGCCAACTTTCCTTTAATAATCTTTATCACGAAAATACAAATTTATGTGATGTTATATGTATAATTACGATTTCGATCATTTTTTATGTTAGCTACCAAAATAAAGATTCAAGTCACAATCACATTGACAAATAATATAATGATGAGTTCATTTTGGAGTTGGTTAGAATAAAATTATGATAAACGACATCATTTGCTATATTTTATTGGATTAAAAAGGTATTGGTTATACCTCATGATTTATGATTGTTAGATTTCATAATCTCATGCATTAGTTATTTCATGGTCATGGCCTTACGGGAGTTATCATATTTGCTATGGGTTGCACTGTGCATGTGAAACCAGTATTAAAACAAAAATAAATAAATCAATATTATACGTACTTATTACATCTTCTTTGTAATAAATCTCTTCGTTTTTCTTATATGCCTTGATCATAATGCATCAATTTTGTAAATTCCATCATTGTGTATATCGCAACAAGCATTTAACTTGAAAGCAACAAGAAATGATTCTTAAATTTCAATTTTATTCATACTCTTCCTCAGTTTTTGCATGTGTACTGCCCTTGCTTTTCTCACACACCATTTCGATTTATCTCAAAGTTTGGAAGCACATGTTTGATCTATTTTCATGGGTTTTACTTGTATAATTTTCTCGCCTTAGTTTTTGTAAGATCTTTATTTGTACGTCTTTTCCTTTTACTAATTGCTTTTGGCATGAGATTTAAAAGCCCCACACCACTTCAATCCAAAAAGTAATGTTCAATAAAAAATATTTCATTTTTTAGGAGTTTTTCGCTGACAGTCATATGGAACTTCGAACTCCCAAACTATAGTTTATAGTATTGGATATAGATATAATTTTATCCGAAAGATATTATAAAACATTAGTTGATAGTTTTATAAATTTGAACTTTTAAAAGAGGGTACAAAACTATATGGGTGTGGTTGAGTGTCGGCCGACTTGAAAAGTTTTTAAGAGATCTGGTTCCAAATATCACAATTAGATTATCCATTTGTGTGGTTAAGCGATGTAAATATCTAACTCATATTGCGAACAACTAAATATGTATGATGTCAGTGAACAGATCTCCGAAAATTATCCGGTTAGATTTCGTCTCGCTGAATTCCTGAATAAAAACAAAAAGAATACAATTAAAATTCTGTATAAAAATATACTAAAATTACAAATTTACGGTGGGCAGCTAAATGCCCCTTCCAGCCTCAATGTAGATTCACCACTATATAATATACAGAAAGCCATGAACTTTGAAACTTTTAAAATTTGTATAAACTTTAAAACATAAAATTCAAAAATATATATATTATTAAGTGTATTTAAAAATATAAATTAATTCGCCCAAAATTTTATTTTGAGTCAAATTTAACCCTTAAACTAAAATGTTTAGTTTAGATTAAAATCTCGTGTAAACATGTAAATAACAGAAACATCATATATGTTGTATCCGTATGGGTCGATAGAATCAAGACCAGTAATCATACAAACATTTTATATTACTTCAATTTTATAATCAATTGGTATAAAGAAGTACAAGAAAGAATTTCCAAAAGATAATGGTGATATATTAACATAAATGTTCACTTTATTATCTAATCTAATAACACTGTTTGAGACAATCTCTTACACTATGTGTGAAATGATTTCACACATCTCCTCTCTATAATTATTTACACTACAAAAATGATATAGCATGATAGAAATGATTATATTTTTTATGGTTAAATGTGACACGACAATTCTATTTAATTTTGATTTCTATTTATGGTAAACTTTTTATTAGAATATGAAAATAACTCATAAATCATCATTAAAATAAATTTATTTAAATATGATATAAAATAATATAATAATAGAAATATAAATATATACAAAATTTTATTTAAGTATATTTTTACTATCATAAAATTTTATTATTAAAAGAAAATTTTAAATGCCTTAGATATTATTTGTAAAGTGATTTCACACATGTCCTTTTCACATTCATTTTCATTAAAAATATAATATTACATGGTAGAAATGATGGCATAATTTGTGACTAAATGTGACATACCAATTATATTTATTGTTGATTTTTATTTTTAGTAGTTTTTTTAGAATATGGAAATAACTCATATATCATCATTAAAATAAATTTATTTAAATAAGACATTAAATAATAATATAATAAAAAAATATAAATATTTTTAAAAAAATGAAATTTTATTTAAGTATATTTTTATTATCATAAATTTTTATTACTAAACAAGATTTTTAAAATTTTATACACTTTTCAAAAAAATTATAAATTTTGAATCATAATACCATTTGTTTCTTTTTGATATCTACAAATTTTAGAAAATTTGTTTAGTTTTATTTTTTAATAATTATATCATTTTTATATCATTTTTTTTAAAAATATACAAATTAATTCAATATATCTTAACAAAATAAATAAATGAAAATCTATCTAAGATTATAATTATATATATACATATATTTTCTTAAATATAATTTTAAATAAATAAAATGTTTATTTTATCTTATTTTTATGTTTAACTAAATTAACATTTATATTAAAATATTGATATGAAAATAATAAAATCTTGAATAGTATTTTTTATTATTAAATATAATTTAAGTTTAAAATTCTTATTGTTGCACATAGTTCAGAAAACATAAAGTTTACATGTAAAAGAAGAAAAAAAAAACATTCTCAATTGTTAGTGTTTTTAGTTTTGAGAAAATCATTTTCCCTTACTATGGACAAAACTTTCCAGCAAAGCAAACGCACGAGTCCTGGATTTTCTAACACTATTATGGGTTTTACGTGCAATCAGTTTACTGACATCTGATTTCTCCTCAAACATGCATTATTATATGTTTGATTCATTTTTTTGCAAATAAATATTCTCAAGGTACAGTTATATGACAGATGAAATGGACGTAGCGTGTAAGAATATACAAAGTTATTATAATACAAAGGATAAAGTTTAAGACATTATAAAGACCTTTCTCAGAAAAAAAAAAGAGTTTTAAGACATTATAACAATTGGAAATAATTAATTACTTCCTTTATTTTTTTTAAAATATCGTTTTAACATTTTATATATTTTAAAAAAATTATTTTACATTTTCAGTGTTATTTTTATATATACTTTATCATTTTATTCTTTCAAACAACCAACCTTTTTTATTTTAATAATTTCCATTTAAATAATTATATAATAAATAAAAATATATTAGTGTATTTATTACTTTTATAATATGTGTGAAATGTGTGAAAGTAACATTTTTTGCGAAATAGAATATATTTATTTTCTGGCTATACTACAACGACATATCCGTCACGCACCTTACCTGGAATTACTAATTTCAAAATGTAATAACATTGCTAACCATACTTATCCTTTTGTTTTACGTGCAGGCCCATTTTGAAAACCAACAGGCCTAGGATTTTCAGGCCTAGGATTTTCTACTACTAGTAAACTAACGTATGCATAAACCTGAATACTACCATCTCCAAACGACGCAGTCTTATCTGAGTGTCTACTCGTAACAAGTCACAATTACGAAGACAATCAAACAAGACATAGCAACCTTCAATGTCAGGTTAGAAGAAAAACATAACTTGTGGGAGACAAAGAGAACGTTTAATCCCAACAAGATTTAAGGTTCAAAAGAGAAATTGAAATGTTGTGTCCAACACAGCCAACAGATTATTAAGACAAGCCAAGAAATCCAGTAAACAGAGAAAGAAGCTTTGCGTTCATCTTGTGCCACTGTTTGGAGCATCTGTAATCAGAAAAAAAACTTTTTACGTGTAAGAGATCTGATACAAACTACAGTCTAGGAACAGACGCAGAGGAGATGATGATGATGGATCAAAATGAAATGCTTAAGAATTGTTCTGACTATCTACTCAACCGTAACTCCTATGTATTACTTTAAAGTTTCATTCAGCTTTGCTTTAAACAAGTAAACACAAATACGTGTGTAAAAGCTACATCCTGTAAAATCTATAGGCTACGCCACTGATTGAAGAGAGAGAACTGAACTTGGGTTTGGTAAACACATATGTACTTCGATTTAAGACCACTGATACCTTCAGACATTTTAAAAGCTACAACCAACTAAAAACCTACAAGAGATTATGTAATGATCGAAACATATTGTTATTACATGAAACCAATATGTTACGATCTTGCCCAACATTTGTTATCATTCTAAACATGTCACAATGTTTCCAGGTTCAAATGAGTTAAGCAACAACCAAAGCAAAAACATGTTTTTTTTTAATCACCCTTCTTGAATATTCAACAAGTTTAGCAGATTAATCAGGTTTTAATCAAACGAATTATTATTTTTTTTTTTTTACAAAATCAGTATTGAAGATGAATCAAAATGATCAGAGCTTAAACCTGATCGAAGAAGATCGAAGCACTTTCAGTGAGACGGAGCAGGCTGTTTCTGATTGTGGTGAGATGATTTGGAAGGAGCCAAAGCTTTGGTGTAGATCTGCTCACCCACGAGGTACACGCAGAAGGCGGCGACGCCAATGCCAAGACCGGGAAGAGCGTGTCTCATTTGATTCGAAAGCATCGGATGCTTCCTCCACTCATCTCTTCGCCGGAAAAACTCGCCGGTAGTACCTAAAGGCTTCGCCATTTTTCTCCGGTGGGTGTTCGATTGTACTCCTGCGAAACTGTAACTACTACTCTCTTATTCACAAATCATGGGCTTTCTCTAATGTATGAGCTTTCTTTAAGGGCCCATTAATATAGGCTTTAGAAAATAATTGTCACTATTGTCACTATTGGACTTTTATTTCCTTGCTTTATTTATTTAAATAGAAGATGTATTTGTGAACAGATCATACCTTAACATCATATTTCATGTATTTGTGATTTGTGAACCCCTTTTTCGGCAAACGGTTGAACTTTATCGAACATTACATAGAACGGTTCGGCCATTGTGTGGACGGCTATTAAACAAAGAAGAAATAGAGCAATCTCCATTAATGTTGTTGCAGAGAACTACTTCATGTTGCTGTGTAACTTGTGTTTTGTATATGTAAGCCAGTGATTGTTTTGTTTTTTTTTGATCAGTTGATGTCAGTATCAATAGGTGTAGATAAAGTACACGAGACAAAAAGAATGTGATTTTTTTCGACATATTAAGAAAGAATAAGAGATGAATCTACTAAATTTAATCAACTGAAATCGTTATTTTCATTTTTTTCCCCTTCTGTTAATTGATAATAATTACTGAATCTGTAATTGGAAATTTTTATTCAAAGATTCTCCCGAAGAAGTTAAAAAACTAACCTGTATGGTATCTATCTATCTTATTAGAGCATCCACATTGAAGTATTATAGGGGGTTCATTAAGGGGGTTCATTGGGCTTTTGGGTTTTTAAATAAATGAAAAATGGGTAAATTTTCGTGGGTCGGTCCTCTCGGCTGAACCCGCGTGAGACGGGTTCATGCCACGTGTCACACGCCGGTTGGATATGCGTGGAAGGGGGAAAGTGACTTCACGCGTGTACTCTCTCATTTTCGCGAAACCGAAAAAAGTTTAGGGTTTCCACTTCTCTCTGGCGATTTCGAGTGCGACGGCGACGAAGAGGCGATTCCGGCTTCAATCGACGACGCTGCGACTAGGAATCAAGGTTAGGGTAATATCTAGTCGATTAACGGTTAGGGTTCATCTTTTTTTCAATCTAAATGAGAGTTATGGTTACGAAAAGAAAAATCGATTTGGGGCTTTTGAGATAGGGTTGTAAATCGAGAAAGGGGTTTTGATATAGGGTTCGAAATCTTGTTGGGGGTTCGATTTATGGTTCGTTTATAGGTGGTTTCAAATCGGTTTGGATTTGTGGTTCTAACATGTCATTCTTTTCTTTTACAGATGGATCCCACAGAGCAAAAGAGAGATTCTAAGAAGCAAAAGCACCACATCGAAATGGTAGGCTTTGTGGCCGATTCGGAATATGGAATTCCGCGAAGGTGTTCATGCGGTGGTCGAATCATCAACGAGGTCGGGGGTAAGGATGACTGCGACACAGTACCTGGGAAGAGGTTCTTCACATGCCTAAACTACGAGGTGAGTGTATCTTGGATTTGTTCTTCATTATTTTTCCATGTTTAAAGTTATTTACTTCCACTAACACTCTGTGTTTGTTGTTTTTGTTGACCACCAAGGATGATGGCTTACACTATCGACAACCATGGGTGTTTGGTGTGAAGGAGGAGCTTGAGAAGTTGACAAAGCGAGTGGAGGAGGCTGAGAAGGTTATCAATGTGGTCTCTACCATCAATGATCAGATAATTTTCTTGGAGGTTAGTTTAATTTCCTTGCTTCATATGTATTTGATTTAGTGTTGTTTATGTATACTTAACAAGTAGATAAGTGTAACACTAATTATCGTTTATGTGTTTGCTTGGCCAGGGACAAGTTAAAAGCCTCCAAGAACAGGTTGATTACATGAGGGTGCGGATCGCTGACCTAGAGAGGATGTGCTTTGATTGAAAACACAAGGTAAACTTCAAAACAAAACTTAAGTTATTTGTTGTTTGTTTATTTTAGAAATAAAAATTTGTACTTGTCATTAGTAAAGTAGGACTATCTTTGGTTGTTGTAGTTGTTAAAACATGAATAAAGTTATGAACTAGTTCTCTAGTTCAGAAGAAAACATAAAGCTTACCTTGAAACAAAACTAGTATTCAAAGCTTATGAACTAGTTCTCTAGTTCGTTTATTGTTTGTTAAACTAGAAGCTAAACCAAAACATAAGTAGATTGGTTGTTGGCTGTGATAAATGTTTGGTTGTTGGCTGTGATAAATGTTTGCTTTTAATCACACTGATTAGATTGGTAACCAATTCTAGCTTAGTAATGGTGGTTGTGCAATTAAGTGTAATTAATGTTTGAGGAACCCTCGATTGTGTTTAAAACGTAGATCAATCCTGTGAAAACCAAATCACTAAAAAACACCAAGTAAAACCATAACCTAACCCAAATATGGATCCCTTTTCCTTAAACTCCCCCGGCTTTGTTAACCTAATGGCCTCACAGAGCAGTCCACCAATAGACGTGGACTTTGGTCAAGTAGGTAGTAATTCTCCGGGGGTTGTTAAGCCACTGCAGAAGAGAAAGTGGTCAATCAAAGAGGACCTTGTCCTCATCTCTGCTTGGCTTAACACTAGCAAGGACCCTATTGTCAGTAATGAACAAAAGGCTCAGTGTTTTTGGAAGAGAATTGAAGAGTACTTCAATTCTAGCCCTCAGTTGAAGGGCTACGTTCCTAGGGAACGTTGTCAGTGTAAGCAGAGGTGGGGGAGAGTGAACGAGCAGGTCTGCAAGTTCGTCGGTAGCTTTGAGGCTGCTTTGAAGGATGTAGGGAGTGGCGAAAGCGATAATGATCTGATGAAGAAAGCACATGACATCTTCACCAACGACTACCAGACCAAGTTCACCATGGAACACTGTTGGAGGGAATTGAGGTTTGATCAGAAGTGGAAATCCTCGGCTATGCAGTCCAAAGATGGTGGCAAAGAGAGAACCAAGGAAGCTCCGGAAGAGATTCGGCGGGAGGAAGAGGCTAGGCCTCCTGGTGTTAAGGCCAGCAAGGCTGCGAAACGCAAGAAGCACACCAACGAAGCTGCTTTTGACCAAATAGAGAACATTCTAGCTGAGAAGAGGAGCATATCAAAGCAGAAGCTCCTGGAACGACTCCTTACCAGAAATAACTCTGATCTCTCGGCTAAGGAAGTGGAACTAAAGAACAAACTCATAGAAGAAATGTTATGATTCATGTATTAGAAATTTGATTCTATTAACTTGCTTGATTGGTTTTTTGCTTTTCAAATGCAATGATTCATATATTTGTTCTTTATTGACATTATTAACTGACTTGCTTGTCATGTTTTGTTGTTTTGTTGCAGGTCACGGATTGTAGGAGGCATGTGAAGGAGGTGTTTTGTATTGACAGTAGGGTAGCTTTGTTTCACGGATTAAATGATCTCTCTTTTCTGTTTTGTATTGAGAGTTCACGGGTGTATGATGGCTGACGGGTGTAGTGTACAATTTTGTTGTAATGTACACTAGCAAACAATGTAATAGGTTCCTATGTATCATATTGAACTTGGTGTTTCCATTATAAATCAGGTGCTTGTTTCATTTACTTGTGTACAACACAAACTTTTTCCTTTACAAGTTTTGCTTTGTTTCATATCTCTCTCTTTTTGTTGTACCATTTCCTGCAAACTACACTAACTTTGGCAAAGAAGAACAAATTTGGCAATCAAGAACAAAGGTTTGAGTCAAAATATTTAGATGTTTTTTATCATACTTAATTTTAATTTTATGTTACTTTTATGTTTTTTTTAAAAGTACAATAACTGTAAATTTGTTAATAAGATAACAATCTGTAATTAATCTTTTAAAACTCCTACATACTTATTTTTTTAAAACTTAGTAACTCCTACATACTTAATTTTTTAAAACTTTAAAAATCTTTACTTGGTAACTCCTACATACTTAATTTTTTAAAACTTTAAAAATCTTTGCTTTTAGAAATTATTACTTAATAACTCTTAATTTCTTAATTTTTTGATTGTAGGAATAATGTCTTACTCATCAAGTGATCAAGAAAATGAAATTTTCGAAGAAATAATGGACCAACAACTGGATGATTTCATCGACTCTATTGTTGACGTTCAAAGGACCAAGCCAAGGAGACGTTACATAGAAAGAGATCGGGAACAAGGGCACAACCTACTATGGAATGACTATTTCAGTGAGAATCCTACATACCCACCTCAAATGTTTAGGAGGCGTTTTCGAATGAACAAGCCTTTGTTTCTTCGCATTGTCGATCGTCTCAGTAATGAAGTTCCATACTTTGAGCAAAGAAGAAATGGTCATGGAAGGTTAGGGCTTTCTACACTTCAAAAATGTACTTCAGCTATACGAATGCTGGCATATGGTCAATCCGCAGATTCAAATGACGAATATCTCCGGCTTGCGGAAAGCACAACCCTTTTATGTCTGGAAAAGTTCAACGAAGGAATAATACATTTGTTTGGAGATGAGTATCTAAGAAGACCTACGGCAGAAGATCTACAACGATTACTCGATGTTAGCGAGATTCGCGGGTTCCCAGGGATGATAGGAAGCATCGACTGTATGCATTGGGAGTGGAAAAACTGCCCAACTGCTTGGAGAGGGGAGTACACACGTGGTTCGGGTAAGCCGACAATTGTCTTAGAGGCCGTGGCATCACATGATCTTTGGATATGGCACGCATTCTTCGGATTACCAGGTACCCTCAACGATATTAATGTTCTTGACCGATCACCAGTGTTTGATGACATTTTACAAGGACGAGCTCCGAAAGTTAATTTCAAGGTCAATAACCATAACTATCGTATGACGTACTACCTTACCGACGGTATTTATCCTAAATGGTCAACGTTTATCCAATCCATCCCACTTCCTCAAGGGGACAAAGCAGAGCTATTTGCTGAACGTCAAGAATCCACAAGAAAAGATGTCGAACGGGCTTTCGGAGTATTGCAATCAAGGTTTGCAATCGTTAGAAACCCAGCTCTACTATGGGACATTAATAAAATAGGAAGGATTATGAGAACTTGTGTCATACTGCACAACATGATAGTAGAGGACGAACGACATTCATATACTCTCTATGATACATCTGAGTTCGAGACAGGAGAGTCAAGCAGAAGTGCTCAGGTTCAAACGACAACATCTTTGAATGCCGATAATATGCAGGGCGTTCGCAATGAACTTCGAGATTCACAAACTCATGCTCGGTTGAAAGCTGATTTGGTCGAAAATATTTGGCAAAAGTTTGGTAATCAGAATTAATAATCTTTTGTATCTTCACGAATTATCAATGTATTGAATAAAAACTTTTATAACATCAATTAAAATTTTTTAGGTTTTTTTTGGTCAAAAATTCTTTTTCTATTAAATATAATTTTTTTTAAAAAATATATAAATATTTCTTAAAAAAATATTATTTTATTCCTATGAACCTAGCTAAAGCTCATAAAGAATGGGCTTTGGGACGCCAAAATATATATATATTAATTTAGGGGCATAAAGTATTGAACACTTTCTTTAGTATAGGGGAAGGGTTCAATACTCATAAGGGGCAATAATTTTTATATATGCTTTAGGTAGCAAATGTTACTGGACCGGCACTGATTGTATAGTCACATTTTCGTAGGTTTTCGTGGCTATAGCGCAAAGTTTATTCTAGTGTAGGTGAGAGTATACCACACACACCAAAAACTGTGAGCCAGTCATATAATTTGAGTGTATAAGAAAAGTTTTGTGTGCTAACTTGACTAATTCATACCGAATCACGAAAGAAAAAAAATGGTATGGGCAAACCAAGTGGAACTTATATACTCGTGGATTCGCATAATGCCTTATGTTTTGTTGCTACGAGTGAAAATGCGATGTTCTCGGGGTCGGAGTATGGACAAATCAATATTCCAAAGACATGTTGTCTTGATTCCGTTTAGTCATGCCCTTACCTGATCATCACATCACATGTTTCACTTTTTATTTTAATTTTCAGAGACGCTTTTCTTGAATAATCAATTTTTTTTGGTTCAAATAGTAATTTATTTAGTGGAAATTACATATATTTTATTATTTATAATGAGATGGGAATAGTGATAATTCTCTAAAAAGAGGTGGGGAAAAAAGTAAAACAGGAGATGGGTTTTGTGGAGCAGGCACCATATGTGGACTACACGTAAAGATACCATGCACACACCAGAAAGATAAGACAATAACTTGTTTCCTTAAAACTTTTAACAATTAACATTTTTGTATAATATAAAAATTCCAAACACAAAATAGCCCTAGTCTCTAAGCCTTCAAAAGAAAAGAAAAACATTTGAAAACTTGTACTAATTATCTTCGCATCAGATACATGCGTATAAAAAGGAATACTAACTTGGATGAGTAACTTTTACTACGACAATATTGCGTTTTATGTTTATATCTCCTAAACATATTTTAGAATTAGTTTTTTGAACTTTGTAAAGTGTCATTATCATATTCAATTTTATTAGAAAAAGCTGACATGTATTAGTAAAAATGACGAAATGATTTGTGAAGCTAATTGTGATTAATATTTACATTAGTATTGATTTATATTTTTGTTATGTTTTTTTAGAATATATGGTAATAAATTATATATCATCACTAAAATATAATGTTAAAATAATAAAAATATAAAAATACTTTTCAAAAATTTGAAAATATTATTTAATTTTACTTTTTATAATTACATAATTTTCTTATCACCAAAAAATTCTTAAAATTCTATGTAAACTTTCAGTTATAAACTTCTAATCATAATAACATCAATTTTTGTATTTACAAAATTTTGAAATACTATCTATTTTTAATAATTAAAAAATTATTTCTACAAAAAATATATTTTAGTTTTATGCAACTTGGTTTAATATATTTAACTCAAAAGAAATAAATTTTAAATATATACATAAGCATTCTTATTTAAAATAAAAAGGTAGCTATTTATCTTAATTCTATGTTTAAATAAATTAAAATATTACTAAGCAAATAATAAATCTAAAAATATTAGAATATTTTTATTTATAAGTATAAAGTTTACTTTTTTACATGTATCTAAAAACATTTTATTTATTAATAATTTTATTTCGTAATAACGTTAGAATGTCATTTCACGAATAAAGATTTTAAAGGAAAAAGGAGAATATGTGGTCTATATCATAAATCACTTTAGTTTAGGTTCTTTTCTTGCATATTATTATTTCCATTCACCAGTTTTTTCAAAGTATACTCAAGTTTTCTAGAACAAAATAACATTATAACTTGTGATTTAACAAACACAATTTATCAGTTTTATATTTGTTTTTTTTGTGAAATACATAAACATTATTGATGGGATGAGAGATTGAACTCGATCGCCCGATCAACACCTGTGTCCATCTCAATTTATTTCATTATGAACGTTTTATAAAAAATATTAAAGAACGAACAAACGTTTTTTTTGAAACTTAGAACGAACAAACGTTATAGGATTAATTAAAATGTTCAAGGGTTTGTGAAATTTTGATAAAGATTCGACGAAATTTAGGAGCGCAAACAATCAGGGCCGGCTCAACGGTGTTAGGGACTTTTGGGCAAAAAAATAATTTTGAGCCCTATATTTATCATTTTTTGAAAAATATTTAAAATATTATTAAATACTTAGTTATTTTAAACAATTTATCTAACTTTTTTATTTGAGTCTTTTGACTAAAAATTTTATATAGGTTTTAACACTATTTAAATTTAAACTTTATATTATAAATATTAGTAAATAAAAAAACATAAAAATAAAGAATTGGAGTGGGCTGAAACGATCACAGTAACACACCGCCGGAACTGCAAGTAATCAAATCTCAGACAAATATAGTTCTAAATATCGGGAAGACGGCCATTTAATATCCAACATATGATGACTTATTCAATTCATATCCGATTTATACGACCATGAAAAATATATCCATATTTTCAAAAATTCAAATAACATACATATTATTTATTTTTTTGGGAAAATCATACCTTAGTTGCTACATCATCTAATTTGCTGATGTAAATGTTATGTAAGCTAATTTTACTGATGATGATGTCATATATAATAATATTTTTTAAATAAAATAAAAAATAGTTGTTTTTTAAATAATTTTTTAAGAAAATTTAAATGTATAAAAAATTGACAGCTATATTTTTTTATTATTTAGTAAAAAATTAAAAAAATAAATAAAATTTTAATCTTATATAAAGGGTATATTTGTCATAATGTTTAAATTCTATCAATTATACTTATGTTACTCTTGGTTATGTGCTTGTATAGAAACTTTTTTTAGATCGGTTATGTACTCATGCGAATAATTTTGTATTAAGATATTAAGAATTTATGATATGTTAATCTAAATTATTTAAATATAAACAGCATAACCAAGATTAACTGAGAGTAACACACTGCAATATTAGCATTGAATTTAAATCGTTACAACACATATAACTTTTATAAAGACGGTATTAGGATATATTTGAGACATTATAACGAATATACTTTTTAAAATTTATTATTTAATTAAATTTTGTTAATTTTTTACTAAATACTAAAAAAATATAAACAGAAAAAAATTATAATCGTTTACATTTTCTAAAAGCATTTTTTTATAAAACAAATATTTTTATTTTATTTTAAAATTATTATTATATGTGTGTAATCTTCATCAACAAAATTAGTTTACGTAACATACACATCAACAAAATTAGATGATATGATAATTAATGTAGCGACTGAGGTATGATTTTGCCCAAAAAGTAAACAATATATATGTTATTTAAAAATTTAAAAAATCCAAGTATATTTTTTGCAAGATTATATAAGTTGGATATGAATTAAACATACCAAAATATATTGGGTATGAAATGGTTGTTCCCCTCTCCCCTAAATACCAAACTAAATATTTATCGGTATCAATGATTTATTTTACCTGTACTACATATAGAAAGTCTAAGTCCATTGAATAAAATTAATTTGGAGATTTTTTAAATTAAATTTTTGTTAATAAGTTTTTGCCCAAAAAAATTAGCGTTAAAATCAATAAACCAACAATAAATGATAAAGCTATAAATAGTAAATATTTTCTTTATTTCATTTACTAAGATACTTTACCCTAATGTCCCAAAGGTTTTAGATATTATTCACTATTCACTTGTAATTTATTAAAGAAAAGAATGCGCTTGAATCCATTGTAGTGGCGTGCCTAGGTTAAATGAAGCCTAAGACAAACTTTTTAGAAAATAAAAAAAAAATTGTATAAAGAAAGATTAGAACTAGTAGTCCTTCGTTACACACCAACTTCCCTCTACCACTACACTAAAACAATTTTTTCACATTTTGAAACTCCAAAAGTCTTATATTTATCTAGGAGCCTTAGATAAAAGACTTTTTTAATACATGGCAGACACTGCTCTGATCCATTGTGTGGTTTATCCCCGTGACATATAAAAATAGTTCTTGAATAGACGCCTATATGTATATACAGTAAAAATTCTATAAGTTAATAATGTTGAGACTATGTGATTTTGTAATTTATATAGTTATTAATTTATAAAAAATGGAAAATTTTTTCAAATAATCTCTTTAAGTTTTTGTCACAAAAAAATCTTCAAAAATGACTAAAATTACATTTTTATTAATATTTTTTTTTAAAAAAAAGTTTTAAAACTTCATCTCTGACACTCTACCCCATAACTATAAACTTTAAATCTAGATTAATTAACTTTAGGGATATAAGTATATATTTACACTTTTACTATAATTTATTTTGGTCATTTTTCTCCTTAAGAACTATTTTGTGACAAAATATTTTTAGGGATATTCTAGGGTATTTCTCTAAAAAAAATTCTTTATTTAGATTTTCTATTTTAGATATATTTTTAAGATATAAGAAAAATATTTTATTTTAATGTATGTTATTAGTTTTTTTTAATTTAACATTTATATTAGTTTATTCTATCATTTGGTGTATATAAAAATGTTTTATAGAATTTAAATGTGGTTTTAGATATTATTTTACTAAATCTCATAAAAATATATTAAGTGTTAAGAAAATATAAAGATAATTTTATTGTGAATATAAAATTAAAAAATTAATGACAATCTCATATTTATATAAAATATGTACAGATGTCAATTAGTTATTTATAATTTTAATGGGTTCATATATACATAAAGTTTTCTAAAAAAATATTATCTTATTATTTTATCGATTTATGCATATTTTGAACCGGTCCAATTTAAAACCACAGAAAATTATTAATATATAATGTTTATTAATTTACAGAATATTAATTTTTAAATTTTCTACTGTATAATACATGAGATATTTTTACTACAAATATTGTTTTTGTCTAACACTTTTACTATGTATAACATTGAACCCAAAAAGTTAACCACACATGTTTTTTTGAGAACTGGCTTAGAAAGTTTTTTTTGCTTAAATTTGGGACTGGCTTAGAACGTTAACCACACATTTGGAATAAATATAACAAATACATGACATAAGTACTATATTCTACTATTAAAAGATGAAAAGTTTACGTTTAACGATGAGAAAAACATACTATTAAACGAATATTATATGCTTATGGTGCCCCTCAACCCGAAGTTATGCTTCCTTATCGAATATATAATAATATAACCACAGAGATTTCCATGGACAACATTTTTTAAGTATTTCTTTAGCTTTTTATATTTATTGGTTATTGCCTTTTTTAACAAAAAGAAAAACTGAGTATTAGAAGAGAGGGCTATAAATAGCAGAGCTCGTCCGGCCGTGTCAGCCAGAGAGCAAATAAAACAATATGCTATCTCCACAGGTTTAGTTTTAAAAAGAAAAACTCATGTACTAGTTTACAGGGTTGTAAAATTTGTCCTCTTCTGAACTGAATCTAGTTTTTTCTAATGCAAGCCTTTTTTCGTCCCTTTTCTTAGTAGGTTCCAACAAAACAGGACTGGAAACACCAGATTAAGAAGAAGATGATGATTACTAAGCTCTGTTTCTTCGCTATGGCCCTCCTCTTCATTGCCCCTGCAAATGCTCGTAATGCTAATACTCTTTCTTTCTCTCCTCCTCCATAAAGTTGTATATATAGACACACATATATTCCTAATTATTAATACTTATAAGTTATATATATTATTATATATATATATATATGTTATATACACATATTATTATGCATGTCAATAAGGTTATTTAGAAAGAATAAAACAAATTTAGAATGTTCAAGAAACGTGTGTTCAAAAGAGAAAAAGAATGTTCAAGAAACTTAAAGTTTTGATATAGATGGCACTTAAGTTTTACGTGTTGGGACTAGACGGACAGTGTAAACATAAAATTTAGGCTAGAATATCATATTTAATAGGGAAAAATATATAAAATTTGGGTATATCATAAAGAATTTAAAATTTTAATAGTGGCAAGTACCACCTTCTTGACTCACCTACGTACATCCGCCAATGTAGACGGATATGTGTCGGTCTATACAAGACATCAATCGATCATAAAACGGTAAAAATAATCTTTAAAAAACGGTTTCATCCTCAAAAGAATTAGCTATTGCCTTTGTTAAGTAGTGAATATAACTTTTTAACACTACACAAACTGGTAATGGCCAGACACACAAGGAGTAGGGTTTGGATATGGAGGAAAAAAAGGACCAAATCGATGGGGATACTTAAACCCACACTACACTAAATGCTCGGTGGGTAAATTGCAATCTCCTATTGATATTCAAAGGAGACAAACCTTTTTAAACAGCAAACTGGAATCGCTACACCGCGATTACTACACCACCAATGCAACGCTCGTTCACCACGTCTGCAATGTCGCCATGATCTTCCCGGAAGGAGCAGGAGATGTGGTGATAGACAATAAGAACTATACCTTAAAGCAAATGCATTGGCACACTCCTTCCGAACACCATCTCCATGGAGTCCAGTAAGTCCCCAACTCCTTTTTTTTAACACATCCCCAACTCCTTGTTCATTATTATATAACCGTTAAATATTTTATCTTTGATTTAATCTATAGGGTAAGTGTTTCGTGGTGAACAGACACATACTTATTAAAATTAGTAAATTATATAATACATTTATAAAAGTAAAATGGTCAATGTATCTTAAAGTTTTATATCTATAATTATATATTATCTAAAATGACTAAACATAAAAAAATGTTAAAAATATATTTATGCGTAGATCAAAATTTAGTAATCATTAAATATTTTATCATTGGTTTAGTGACGTCCATAGGTAATGTTTCCTGTGAATAGAGGGCCCGTTAAGCCTATGTGGACTCTATCTTTATTTTTTATTGTTTCTCACAATGTTTTTGAAGTTGTGCCATTTTTTGGTATTTAAGAAAACTATTAAACAAAGAAAAAATAACGTAGATATGCAGCTGAGCTACACATGGTACACCAAGCAAAAGATGGAAGCTTTGCTGTGGTAGCAAGCCTCTTCAAAGTCGGCAGTGAAGAGCCTTTCCTCTCTCAGGTATATATTATAGATACAAGTTATACATCTGTCACCGTGGCTATGTATATGTATGTTGGCTTAATTAAAGTATGACGCAAGTAATAATATAAGTGAAATGATTAGATGAAGGATAAATTGGTGAAGCTAAAGGAGGAGAGGTTGAAAGGGAACCAAACAGCACAAGTGGAAGTAGGAAAAATAAATACAAGACATATTGAACGTAAGACTCGAAAGTACTACAGATACGTTGGTTCACTCACTACTCCTCCTTGCTCCGAAACCGTATCGTGGACCATTCTTGGCAAGGTAACCTTTTTAAACGAAACTCTTTTGGTTTTGGTTAAACTAATTAATAATTTAACAGAAAAAAAAATATATTAGGAATCTTAATAATCGTTTTTAATACTACACCTTATTTATAGTAAATTTTTGTGGCGATATAATATCCAGATTTTTAGTAAATTTTATAAACTATACCCATTTTCAAAAACTTCATAAATTACCAAATATATGTTTATTTGTTTCCTCGAGAAACAAATATTTATTTTAACCATATGACAGTAGTCTAATGGTAAATGAACTTTGGTTTGTTAAGCAACATGTATTCGAAAGCATTTCACTAAATTCAATCATGTGACCATGTGAATATAAGTTCAGTTCATTTGAATATCTAGAAAAAAAAATCAATTGTGCGGTGCATCGCTTTTTTGGATTAGTTTGGACTTTTTTATAAGTTTAGGATACTCCAAATTAATTAAAATATATATTTTTGTTGTTGTTAGGCCTCTAAACGTTTGAAGACTATCGACTATGAGTATACATCATTTAATATACATATAAAATGAATCTGGTGAGCGCAAGAATATGGCGTATGTAACGATTCCAAGTTTCAAATCTGATACGTGTTTTTGTGGGTTTATGTCAAACTTATTATATAAGTTTGAACGAAATAGAGAACTTCAATGTACGATGGATAAGACCTAGCTACTTCTTTCATGTTCATTTGACATTTTTGCATGGAAACGGTCCAAATTAATGTGAAATCTTGATTTTCTTGTGGCCGTGTATTATAAATTAAAATGCAGGTGAGGTCAATGTCAAAGGAACAAATAGAAGTACTCAGATCTCCATTGGACAAATCTTACAAGTACAATGCAAGACCATGCCAACCCCTAAACGGCCGGAGAGTTGAGATGTTCCACGAGCTCGTCAACAAAAAGGAAACCGGAAACAAAAAGAAAAAACCCAATTAAATTAGTTTTGCATTATCTAATATCGGTTTGTTCAGAACCTAACTAGCCCCCAAAATATAGCTATGTAAAATTAAAATGAAATAAATAAATGTATCTAGTACTGTGTTGTGAGATATATGATAAGGTGAAAACAACGTGCAGCAGTTAATATCTCACTTTAGTATAACAAATATAAATAGAAAATTGGAATTCTACCACAATTTTGATATCATTTTACAAATTTACCTTTAATGAAGAATAATTTTCAAAAATACATGATGAAAATAGACTAAATTATTTTTTCAAAATATTTATAAAACATTTAAAAACTCAACCCTACCACTTCAACATTAAACCGAAAACAATAATGATTAAAGTGTAAATCCAAATGTTAATATATTTTTGATTGGAAATATTTTTGTAAAGTGGTACTTAACTTGTGTTATTCTTAGCAGTTTCTCATATATATATATAAATGAGTTATATTAGTATGTCAAACATAATTCATTTAGATTCACATTTCAAATATTATTTATTGATGAAAACAGCTGCGCACATAAAGAGATAAACATGTCTGAGTTGAAAAACATCAATGCATCTAATCCAAGCCAAAGTGATCTCAATTCAATCTCAATGTTCATTGCTAAAACCACCGATGGTTTGGCACAAGAATGTAAAGCTATATACCAGTTAAGTTCATGCCTCCTTTCAAATTGTCATTCTTATCTATGCTACGCTTCAGAAAAACGTTGCATCTGATTGTAGAAAAGCTTTTTTTGGTTGAGTATAATTTACACTAAAACACTAGCCGTTCCAATAGAATTATATGTTGTGGCTGTGTTGGTTTCATCTTCTAAAATAACCATGAAGATGCGATTTTTTCATTTATAACGTTAAGCTTGGATCATACACAAACAATTGGAGAAAACATAAATAAACAAATAATGTTACATAACCACAACATATAATCTTAAAGTTAAAGGAACCCACATTTCCTCCTACAAAATCTTCAAGAGTCAAAAGAAATGATAGAAAAAAGAACAATGGCTAACGTTGACTTTTTGGTTGTTGACTTGGGTGGGTGATTTTTTTCCAAATAGAGAAATGATGAAATTACTAATAAGGATTGTAACGGCTTCTTCCCCTACCATTGTCACTACTTCGTTTGCTGCTGCTACTGCTCGAACCACTGCCTCCCCTATACGGTGGTGAATGCCTTGGTGGTGGTTGTGGCACTGCTGCTAGTCCAGGCTGTTGTCTATCAATGGTCAACACATCAGATCAGTACACATGTCTTATATAGCAAACGCATGAGATCACTACACGTGTGTATAAACAGAGACTTACAAGACATAGCCTACTCTTCCATCGGGTAACATGATTGGCATCATCGCCATCCCACCAGCTGCGTGACCTCCTGCATGCATAAACGGCTGCATAATCCGCACAAATTTATATTATGTTTTATGTTTTTCCAAGAAGAAAGCATTTTAGTTGAAGTAAAGAATCTCACTTGTGTGTAAGGAGAAGCGCCAAATCCACCAAGAGCACCAAATGGACTAGGAGCCATGCCATAACCAAGAAGAGGAGGAAAGTTTGGTTGCAACTGTGATGTCTGCATATTCTGAGATGTTGTTGTATTACCCTTTTGATCCGCTTGAGCCTTTGCAAGTGTACAATACAAAACGTGACCTGCAGAATAGTAACGTGCATACATTACAGAGAATGTACAGAAACAAGAAAAAAATATAACGAACCCGTACCATCAATCTCATATCTTTCAGTGTTTTTCAAAGCTCTCATGACGCTTGTCCTCTCCGCGTAGTGTACAAAACCGTATCTACTGTCTTCCTTCCCTGGTTTTGCAGGTGGAATCGCAACTTTCAAGATTTTCCCGTGATGTTCGAACAATGCCTTTAGACGCTCTTGTGTTATATCTCTAGGCAAGTTCTTGATGTACAATGCCTTGACCTGCACAACAGTTTGTAGAACACATGTTCTTAAGAAGATGATTTCTTGGTACTGACACTATGTTGTCAGGATAACCATTACTATTAGATATTGTAAGATAGGTTCTAAAGAAGTAAACCTGTGAAGCAGAGGAGTCTCCACCTCCACTCCTTGATTCAGACCAGCTAACGGTTGGGGCATTATCATCAAGCTGAAAACTTGGATTCGACATCTTTTGTTTAGAGTATTCAGCACACGCATGGTTATAATACTCGATGAACGCATATCCACGATTCCGGCCCACATTTTGTGGATCCTGTGATGTCACAAAATCAGATTGAAAGTTATATTTAGACATGAAAGCAATATGAAGGTTGCAAAGGACAAACCTTAGGGAGTTCCACATTTAGAACGCCAGGACCAACTCCATTTGCTGTTTTCTTTATGTCTGTCTCTGTCCAATTTCTAGGAACATTACCCAGAAACAGACGGTGCTTTGTTTGCGTGGTCGAACATTTTATCCTTTTACCCTATTGAACAAAGCTTAAGATTAATTTCAAGACACAACTTTATTCATGTGATCAACTGTTAAAACTTGGATTCAAGGAACTGACCTTGAACTCAGTGTTATTTAAATTATCGATAGCTTCAGATGCTAAGTCCTTGTTCCTGAATGTTACAAAGGCGTACCCCTTTCCATCACCAGACTCTTTCTCCCTCATTATCCTAACCTGTTAACATCACACACCAAACTCAACAACAAGAAAAATCAAAACAAAGCCATACTTTGGCTTAAACTTTAAAAGAATGTAAAGTTACCTCAGTAACTTGGCCTATTGATTCACAGAATCTCTTCAAGTCTCCTTCAGAAGCATCAGTAGGGATACCACCAATATAAACCTCTGAACCATGAGGAGGAAGTGCTAAGAGTTCATCATGTTTTTTCTTTTCTTCTTCCCCTTCTCCCATAGCATCATCATCATCCTCTTCTACTTCTACTTCCACCTCTTCTTCTATCTCCTCCTCCTCTTCAACTTCTTCGTACTCAACTTCTTCCTCCTCCAGAATCTCCTCGGGGTCAAGGTCTATCCTCTCCTCAGATTCCATAGAATGGTGAGCCTCTGAAGCAGCAGTCCTCGTCCTCGACATGATAAGAATCTAGAAAGAAACGCTCTCGCTCTGCAACTGTGGAAGAGACACAGAAGCAAGAAGCAGATGGGGAGAGAGAATAGAGATGAGGGAAAAGGGTTGAAAAAAAAGAAACAATAAGAGGCCCATAGAAAAGAAGTTCGAAAAGAGACTCTGCCATCAAAACAAACAACAGACCAAGAGTAGAGAATAGGGCAATGAATGCTTATGAAACAAAAAACAAGAAACTTGAGAAAGAAAAGGTATGATTAATCCTGAGAGAGGAAAGAAAACAAAAACAATGATAATCATAGGCATTGGTTAGAGCATGGTAACAAGAAGGATGAGAAGAAGATGGTGACATAAGTGTTATTAGTACTTTAGAGAAACTCCAGCTCCATGTTTAAGATCTCCCGACACACATTGTTCAAGTGATAATTTTTTTTATAACCTGTTAAGAGAATCCTCAGCTTATAACTATTGTTCTGTCCAGAGATTTACGCCACACAATGTTTTTCTTCATTATCAATCAGCCTAAGACAACACAATAACAGCTGTACAAACTACAAAGCTAAGCCCAGAGTGATATCTACATAGCGATCATTGAGAGCAAATTCGCTTTTAAATCTCAGATAGGATGGGCTCCGCTCCAGATCCCAGAAAAATCAGATTCAAGAAAGATACGAACTTGAGTCGCAATGAGATGAAACAAGAAAGAGAGAGAGAGTACCTGAAAGGGGGAAGAAAACCCTAATTTAAGAATTGTAACGAAGAGGAAGTGTTGTTTCGCGCAGCGCACTCTGAACCTTTTATTTAGGGAAATGATTGGGTGTAGTCACCTTTTTATTCACTTCTTTTGTTTAAATCCTTAAAATATAAACTCATACCAAAACAAACCCCTTTATTTTTTTTTTAAATTACGTTTTGAGTATTTAAAGGTGTAACTTAGGCCCTAATATGTAATGATTCCTGACCAGAGTATTTTTATTTTCGAAAGAAATAGAATCTACTAGATTTAGTTATGAAAAGAGCTATTTTTTCTATGTGTGTAGACACTTGTAGTGGGAAAGATTTAAAGTGTTTAAACTATATTTTGACTAAATGTCGACTGTTCAGTAAATACATAGAACATACTTCGAACGAGCCAAAAAACAATAAACTGATTATGGAATGATCAAAATCTAAGTAAGAGAATAATGGACTGTGAAGCCAATTAAAAAAAGTCCGGTCGTTGGAAAATTCAGGTTCTCAATAAGGTAAGTTCAACCAAGTTATCACAACAAAGATTATACTCTACGAAAGTGGATTCTGCCGAGATCAGATAAGGAAAGAATCATAAAAACTGAGTCAGGGCATTGATGGTAGGATTTGACCAAATTAGATAAGGAAACAACATTGACGATCCGACTTGGTGAGAAAATCTTCAGAATGTTATATAAAAGGGTGTCCAACTCTCATTTCTTTCACAACTCATAAAAAAGTTTAGAGAGAAACCAAAGCAAAAACAAGCTTTTAGAGAGAGTGTGTGGGAAGAGAGGATCACATGAATCTTCGGTGAAAAACATTGTTAGATTCAGAGTATTCAATCTTTTAAGATCAACCGAGGTGAGGACATGATTCGTGGAAACTCAATAATCATCACTATTTTGTTATAGTTGGGTTATTAGAATATATGTTATGTGTTAGGGAATTTGTTTATAGAAAATTTGTTATTCGTTTTTTGAAGTGGTTTTCAAGGATCGAAGAACTTTCTTTCGTTATTAAGATAAGTGCATGTTATATTTAAATTGATATGTTTATGTGAACGTACGTAGAATTGATCTTAAAAGGAATGGTCATGTTAAGTACAAAATATTATAGAAATGAATTGAAAAAATGGAAATAATTAAGGAAAGTATGAATGAGATTAAATTAACAAAGTAACTTTTGGCTTCATGCCACATAATACGTTATAATTATGTTTTGGTTTCTGGCTATGTATGTTGGTTTTGGCCATGATGGACCATCGAGTCGGTGTACCTTTGGTCTTATGTGATGTGGATCGTCCGGTTGGTGGAATTTCAATCGTATGGACCGTCGGGTCGGTCATGATGTAGATCTTCAGGTCGGTGAACCTTTGATTGTATAGACCTTTGGGTCGGTCATGATGTGGATCGTCTAGTCAGTGGACTTTCGATCGTATTAACATTGAGACTATGGACTTTCGGTAATATGGACCTTCGATAAAATGGATCTTCAAGTCGTGTGGATCGCGGAGTCGATGGATCTTCGATCAAACAGACGAAGTTGATGAACCTTCGGCCATATGTGTGCAAGTGATAAGAAATATGACTAAGTAATATGGAAAATGGTTAAGTAATAGGATGACGTCTAAATAGTGAAATATGGTTAAGAAAGAAAACAAAACCAAAAAAGATTGTTAAGATTGTTGGAATGAGAGTGCTTGCTAGAATGGAACATATAATTTGGCTGTTTGATTATTGAATTTTATGTAGGCGGTTTCGAGACTATTCACTGAATATTTTTTTATATTTATGCCTCTTTATGATGTAGATGAAGAGTAGTTGTATGGATTACATCAAGGGACAAGAAAGACATTGAAATATGTATTATGGACTTTGAAGATTTTATGGGAGTTTTATAAAACATTATGTTTATTGTTTAACTCAGTTTTAGTAATAATTTACACTAGCCTTTGACCCGCGCGCCCGCGCGGATGTTATTTTTATGAATGTCAAATATTTTAAGTAATTTGTTAAATATAACTGGAATTTAATATTCGATATCCATTATCCGATTCGGGATCTCATCCGCTTCAAAAAAAGGATATTCGGGGATCCTAATAATGATTTTACGAATTCGACTGATTCACGTACAAATTGAGATAGTAAAATTTTAGGTCTGGATATCCGGATCCAAATATTAAATATTTAAAATTTAATTGTAGTTATCTATGTATAGTATGCATACTTTTATATAAAACACTAAAATTTTAATTTTATTAAATTTTAATGATTTTAAGTATTTTAAAATAATAATTTTAAATAGACTAAATAGATGGTTAATATTTAGTTTTGATTTATTTTAAATGAAACAAATCAGGTTTGGATATCTAAGTGTATTCAGATTTTAGTTTGAATATCCTAATCCCGAATATCCAGATCTGGATAACAATTTTATGAATCCAACGAATACATATCTGAATCTGTATATCCTAAAATACTCTGGATATTCGATCCGTCCAAGACCTAACTGTGTATATGTATTATATGGTGATGAAAAATTTTATATTTATAAATTACATAGGTTATTCTTATTAGATATATATCGTACAAATAAATAATACATTGTATTTGTTTGTATATATAACCATTTATAATAAATATTAGTATGTATTTTTTAAACTGTTATGGAAAGTTACATGATTTTGTTATTATAAATGAATAAGTTCAGATTATAATCGAAAATTATTAACATTATTATATTTTTCTATTTCAAATATTGTTGGTAGATTATATGAATATAAATTAAAAAAATAAAACTAATTTAATGCTATATATGTATAATTCTGTTTTTATTATAAAAATTTGGAAAAGAATTAGTGTTTAGATGTTTGGATGCATGGATAATATCAGTGGCATCTTTTGTAAATATTAGTTAAAACCAAGAGTTATTTCATATTTGTATTTTAGTTTTAATAGATTAGATTTATTTTTTTCTTAGATGTTTGGATACAAGGATAATATGAGTGGCATTCCTTGTAAATATTAAGCAAAAGCAAGGGTTATTTCCTATTTGTACTTCAATTTTAATAGATTAGATAATTGTTTTATATTTTATTTATGAAAAATGTTTGATTTTTGCTTAGAATTTCTAAGCGTGTTTGCGAAAGATTCATGGGTTTGGGATACTCATAATACACCCCCAACCCTGTCCACATAGCCCATTCTTACTATACCAATTTTTGACAAAATAATTATTTTATTTTTATCATTTTTTGAGTTAATATTTGATACCTAGCTTAACATATAATAACCAATTTCAATATCATTATAGAAAAATATTTATTTTTCATATGATTTGTAATTAGGGTGAGATATGCGTCCTGCATAGAGTGAAATTTGATGTTAAAAATATTTATATTATCCATTTATAAATGAATAAGATATACATATGTATTTTTTTTAATCCACCACGTTTAGATAACTATAGCATTGAATAATTTAATGTTATAAAATCTCATTTGTTGTGAAACTGCATCAATTATTAAAGGCCCATTAAAATGTGTGGAGTGTTGTAAATAAGATGAGAAAGTATTTATATAAATACTATATATTTCTTGTTTTAGGCAAATAAAGCGAGAGTGAGAGCTTGACGTGAAAAAAAGAGGGATTAATTGACTTTTCTCTGCTCTCACTTCTCTCTAAACACAGTTTTTAAATCAAAATCTTAAGCGTCGGTAGCCGGTGGCCTTAGCTGCCGGTTACCATCCCTTTATTTTGTTTTTGGTTGTAAATATGTCGATCTTTAGATCGAACTAGTGTTTGCATAGGCGATCATCTTTCGCAAGGCGATGTATTTTGTCGTGTCTCTTCAACCCATTTCAGAACTTTGTTTCAAACCTGAGTTTTATCTCTGAGTTTGGGTTGATCAATAAATTTTGAAGTTTGTGTTTTTGCTTTCTACTTAGCGCTCTAATTCATATCCCGTCGGATATTGGGTTAATAGATCCTTCTTCATCGCTCACTCTAAAATCTTACTGAGAGAATCAGACTTCACTCACAGTCCCAGCCTGTGGCGTAAAGTGAAGCTTCTCTAACAGAAGAAAGGACGAGTTACGAAGGAAGATTTAAAGCGTGTTTGAAGAGGATTCAGAAGAGCTGGCGTTCTCTGTGGCGGTCCGGCAAAGAATCTCAACTTCAACTAGCTTATGTCTCCTCTGGTTTAATTCCGATGAATCAAGGATTTTCTGCTCAAATATTTACGGTTGAAAGTGGAAAGCTTTATATTTGGTATCAGATCTTCCTGTTCGGATCATCACTGGCAGGAAATTTACGGCGGAGAGATAGGGCAAGAACAGCATTTACGGGAAGCTTGCGGAGGTTAGGTTCAGCGGTGCGGCTGAGAATGCCGCTCAACGCATGAAGGCCGCGTGTCCTACAGACGTGGCGTCAGAAGAATCAACCGTCAATTTCTGGATGTTTCTCTTTTGGGCTGAACTAATATTAGTACTAAATGGGCTCTTCTCTTTGTATAAACTGGTACCAAATGTAATTGTCCAATGGACTTAAAGTAATGAAACTCTGTTGACAAAAAAAAAAAAAAATTGACTTTTCTCTGTTTTTAGTGTATCTTACAAATGAACATCAACCCTCTTTATATAGAGGAAGATGTCAGTCATCACGAACCGACTCAACAGAAAAACAAAATAGAATCTGGATAATCACCAATATTATTATTATAAATATTTATTATTTAACACTTCTTTTGATTATCCATTTTGTATTACGTAGTGCCTCGTTAAAAACTAATCATAGAAAATTTTAAAGGGATAAAAACCATGAAGAGAAAAAAAGAGTACAATGACGTAATCTCCCTCTGAGAATAGTGGACATAACTTTTTATTCACGTGTCACGCAAATGCTGCATTCCGATACCATATACTCGATGTCCACTTCTTGATTTTTCTCGATTCCCCGTATATACGAGAAAAAACTTGGAGGGATGTGCTTTGTTCTATCGCTCTTTATATAACCTTCTTTGAGTTGAGCGACACAAGCCGAACTGTCTTCAAATATCTTCGTCGGCTCTTTCTTGTCAACTACTCCACTTGCTTTTTGTATGTGGTGACTCATTGACCTAAGCCACACACATTCTCAACATGCTTCGTGAAGCGCTATTGTTTCTGCATCATTTGATGAAGTTACAACTAGAATTTGTTTTTGGGAATGCCAAGAGATCGCGGTTCCACCAATTGTAAAAACATAGCCGGTTTGCGAGCTAGCTTTATGAGGATCTGATAAGTATCATGCATCTGCAAAACAACCATACCAAAATCGGATTTTCTAAAATAAATTAACCCCAAATTAACTGTACCTTGAAGGTAATGGAATATATGCTTAATTTTGTTCTAATGCCTGCGAGTAGGAGTTGGCCTATATCTTGCAAGTAGGTTAGTCGAAAAAGCAATATCAAGTCTAGTACAATTTGCAAGATATAGAGCCCACCGCTAACACCCATATAAGGTGATTCAGGCCCTAATACTTATTCTCTATCTTCACATGGTCTAAAGGATATTCTCTACATCAAGAGATCTATTTACCATTGGAGTACTCAAAGGAGTCGCTTTATTCATATAAAAGCGTTTCAATATCCTTTTCGTATAATTTGAATGATGCACAAATATTCCTTCTAAAAAATGGTCTATTCAGAGCTCAAGATAAAACTTTGTCTTGCCTAGATCTTTCATTTCGAACTCTTCTTTCATATGAGTTTGTGTATCATTAACCTCCTTTTGAGTTCCAATAATGTTCAGGTCATCAACATATACAACAATGATGACGAAGCCATATGACAATTTCTTAACAACAACACATGGACATATCACATTATTCACATATCCTTTTCTCAAAAGATATTCACTCAAGTGATTGTACCACATGCGTCCAAATTGCCTTAATCCGTATAGTGATTGATTTAACTTGACCGACCAAATCTTAGATTTTGCTTTCAATGCTTCTGGCATTTCCAATACTTCATAAAGTTTCATGTATATATCATTATCTAATTTTCCATACAAATATGAGTCACAATGTCCATAAGATTCATTTCAATATTTTTTATGCCGCTAGGCTCATCAAAAATCTAAACGTAATTGCATCCATTATCGGGGATTACGTTTCCTCAAAATCAATTCCCGGTCACTGAAAAAAACCTTAGGCTACTAATCGGGATTTATATCGTGTTACTTCATTCTTTTCATTTACTTTTCTCACGAATACCCACTTGTACCTAACGAGATTTATATTCTTAGGTGTATGACTATAGGTCAACGACATTTCTTTTATTCATGGAGAGTTTGTATGGCCATTTTTTGCTCCTCCCAATCATATCTTTTCATACATTTCAATATGAACCTTGGATCTGGATCATCACTTTCGTGATTTATTTCTTTATACACAGAAAATGAGAACATTCCATCAACATTTTTATCTTATTCTTGATCTATAATTTTTCATCTTGGACGTAGTTGATGGAAATCTCATACTTTTATGTTTCTTTCTCGTCATCTGGATCCTTATCTTTATTTGGTTCTTCTTGAACCTTTTGATTTATGTCTTTCTCGTACATTTTTCAATATCAGGTTCTTCTGGAACCTTTTCATTTTGCTCAACCAATTTCTTTTTTTTCGGAGATTTTTATCTTTAGAACCCGCATGTCTCCCCCTCTTTAACTGAAACCTAGATTCCTTCATTGTGGAAACTGTTTGTCCTTCAGGAACAACAACTCTTAGTGGAACATTTTCAGTGGGTATATTTGATTTTGTCACCCTTCTCTTATTTGTGAACGAATCTGGTAACTGGTTTGTCAAATTATGTAAATGCACAACATTCTATTCTTTCAGCTCTCGTTGATTCATATGGGGATCAAAGTGTAAAAACGACGGTGTACACCATGTTATCTCGTTAGTAATTTCTCTAATTTCTCCCATAAATGCTGGAATTTCATCCTCACTAAAATGGCAATCGACAAATCGTGTCGTAAATATATCACCAGTTACCAGTTCAAGATACCTACTATACTTGGTGACATATAACCCACATATATTCTCAATCTCCTTTGTGGATCCATTTTTCTTCTTTGTGGTGGAACTATTGGAACATAGACCGAACACCCAAAACCACGGAGATGGGATACATCTGGCTCATGCCCAGATGCTAATTGTAATGGTAAGTATTTATGATATGCACTTGGTCTTAACCGAATCAATGCATTTGCATGCAATATATCATGATCCTATACTGAAATTGAGAGCTTTGTTCTCAATATCAACGGTCCTGCAATCAATTGTAATTGTTTTATCAATGACTCAGCCATGCCATTTTGTGTATGAACATAGGGAACTGGATGCTCCACATCAATCCTCACTGACATACAATAATCATTAAAAAAATTGTGATGTAATTTCATCACCTTATCAAGCATTACTTTATTAATGGCATACTCTGAAAACTACGTTCTCAGCCTTATTATTTGGGTAATAAACTTTGTGAAAGTCGTATTTTGTGTCGTCAAAAGACACACATTTGACCATCTACTAGATGTGTCAATCAATACCGTGAAATACTTAAATGGCCTTCACGTTGGGTGGATCGGTCCACATATATCACCATGAATTCTTTTCAAAAATATTGGTGATCCATGCCCAACTTTTGCTGGTGATGGCCAAGTTATAAGTTTTTCTTGAGTATATGCATTGCATGTAAACTCACCCGTTTGCAAAATTCTCTCGTTGAAAAGGATAGCCATTCAAAATTTTGCACTATTTTTCTTATCATGACTGAACCATGATGTCCTATCCTCTCATACCAAACTTTAAATATATTATAAACTTCAAGCTTATTGTGACATAGGACTCAGTCATGTTTATTTTCGTACAATATAGTCAAGAGGATAACCTCCTTAGTTCTTCCAATGTATGTTTCCTCATGGACTTAATTCAAAGATATTCAATGTCATATTTCCTCATAGTCTCAATATGATATTCATTTATCCGGATATCCTTAAAACTTAACAAATTTTTATGTGACTCGAGGGAGTACAATGCATTACTTATTTCAAATTTTGTCCCCCTTGGCATTGAAAAACTGACTCTTCGAGAGCCCTTAATAATCTTTGCACTACTAGATATTATATTTACGCTTCTAGTGTAATCTTTTATTGTGAGACTGAAGAAATATTTTTATCTTTAATTACATTTAATTACAATGTGCGTTGACACACTATCTGCCAAACACATATCCCCATCCACTGTCTCAAAGTCTGGCATTTTTTTAATTTAAAATATTCATAAAACATATATTAACATGAACATAACATATATCCTACAACAAAAATATAGATAATATAATACAACAAACTTATATTACATCGATCTTATATCACTCATCGATTATCTCTGAATCAACCAGAAAGTCTGATACGTCGCAATGAGTATCATCATTTAAACCATGAAAGAATGGCTCGGGTTCATCAGAGATGAAGTTTGTTTCACTTCCTTCTTCTTTCGCTTTTTGGGATTCTCTATACAGATTGACTAAGTGTTTTGGCGTACGACAACCACGTACCCAATGAACTTTCATACCGCATTTGTAGCAAACCTTTTTCGTTCGCCTTTTATCATCCCGGCTCCTTTCATTTCCATGGAAGTCCTTATTATTTCCTTCATCATACGGACAAAATCTTCTTCCTCGTCCTCTTCCACGACCATTATTTCAACCATGTCCACATCCTCGTCCTCTCCAATTATCATAACTGGATGATGCAACATTCGCTTCGGGGAATGGAGTAGATCCAGCGGGATGAGCATGATGGTTTAAAGTCATGAGTTGATTATTCTGCTCTGTTACAATAAGGACTTGCATTAAATTTGAGTAACGGGTATACTCATTCGTTCGGTATTGTTGCTGCAAAACTACATTTTCGGGATGTAACTTGGAGAGAGTTTTCTCGATCATATCATAATCACTTATTTTCTCTCCACATGACATCATCCTAGATGTAATTCCGAACAACGCAAAATTATATTCACTAACACTTTTGTAGTCCTAGAACCGGAGATGGATGCACTCGTGTTTAGCTTTCAATAAGATCACATATTTCTGGTGATCAAACCTCTCTTGTAATGAATGCCAAAGGTCCGAAGGATCCTCTTTCGTAATATATTCATTCTTTAAACCATCATGTATATGGTGTCGTAAAAATATCATGGCTTTAGCCTTTTTCTCACCCGACACCGTTTTTGAATTATCGGTGGTTTCCAAAAGCATGTTTCCTCCCATTATATCAAGGGCATTTATTTTGAACTTTGCCAAATTTGACATGATAATTGTATTCATAGAATGACATATATAAAAATATAATAAAGACAAGAATTTAAATGCGGAAAGTAAAGGCAAAAATTAAAGGTATAAACTTAAAAGTATAAATAAAACGGAGGTGTAGCCTACCACATAATCAGAGAAGACCTAGTCTTCCATATTGATCATTTTTTTTAAAGAGGCAAAGCCTTCCATATGATTCGAGGAGACAAAGTTTACCATTTTGACCATTTTTTTCAAGTACGTGGAGAAATAGTATGTCATATTAACATTTTTTTTTTATTCAAGGTTCGAGGAGGCATAGTCTTCTATTTTGACATTTTCTTTTTATTCACGAAGGCAAAATCTGCCACGTGTTTTTATGTGATCGTGAAGGCATAACCTATCTTAACAATCAGTTGGGGAAGATAACGCCTATCATCCCGAAAAATAAACGGAGAAGACATAGTCTCTCACTCCGGAACAATAATAAAATTAAAATTATCAAATTATTGAAAACATAAATTAAACTTTACCTCTGACTTGGTATAAGAGTGTCATGCTGATAACGTGTTGTAAATAAATTGAGAAAATATTTATATAAATATTATATATTTTTTGTAGGTAGGCAAATAAAGAGAGAGTAATAGCTTGATATGAAAGTGAGAGGGATTAATTGATTTTTCTTCGTTTTCAGCGTATCTTACAAATGAACATCAACCCTCTTTATATAGAGAAAGATGTCGGTCATCCTCAACAAACTCAACATTAAAAAAATACAATCCAGATAATTACCATCTTTAAATATTATTATTTTAGATATTTATTATTTACCATGAATTTAATTTTAATATTTTCGGTCAAAAGACAATAAACCAACACCATAGTGTTGTTGAGATAAAGGGAAAGTAAGATTAGTTTTCTTTTCTACAATAATTTAGAGGATTTCAATTTGACAGAATGAATCGTATATGTATGATCATTTTTATCTTTTATAACAAACTTTTAAAATTATTGATTACAAAATTTTTAATGTGACTTCAACAATTTTAATAATATTTAAAAATTCAAAAATTAACACATAAAAATATTTGAGTTTTTATTATATGCTTAGTATTTTTTTACTTTATCTGAATAATTTAAAATCAAATAAATCTTAGAGGATTTACAAATAAATCTTTTAAATCCTATTATATAATTTTATACTTTTATTTAAGGAAATAAAGAATTTTGTGAATATTTGACTAATAGTTAATCAACTATATTGTATATATAACAATCTTTCGGTAATATTTTTAATAACTTAAGTCTTTTTATTATGAGATATAAGAAAAAGTTGCGATGTTGACATTTTAGCATTGTACTAAATATTACAACTTAGAAAAATATTTCTAAGTTAATATATAAATGATTTAAAATGAGAAATACTCTAAAATAGCATAAAATATTTTTGTTCCAAAATAGATCTCGAGAAAAATGAGCATAATATATTTTATTAAAAAAATATAAATATACAGTTATACCATTTGGATTAACTAATGTAGATTTAGAGTTTAGAATTATGGGTTGAAATTTTGGAAGTGGAGTTTAAAATTAAAATTAAAATTAAAATTTTCAAAATAAAAGGACTATTTCAGACATTTTTTTCTTAAAAATTATTTTGTGACAAAAACTTAAAAATGACTATTTGAGAGAATTATCCTTTAAAATTACCCATGCATTTATTTTGCATAAGAGTAAAATATAAAAAATAAAAAATTTAATTAGTCAATAAAAATTAATTTTATTTGTGAAAACATTATTAATTTACTTTTTTTGTTGTACCTTTACTATACAACCAGGTAAAACTCTTCTTACTTAGGAATGGCATTTTTGTTTGCATGCTCAAGTTGTATACGACCTAACATATATGAAGTCCAGCATATTCAACCCGTGTAAAGTATGAAGATGGAGCTTGGACAGGAGAGTAAAGTTTCAGATGCCGCCAAAAGTGTGAGAAGTAAAAGGTTTTTAATGGGTCTTTAAACGTTGCTATGGGACTTATATATAAATTATACGCATTGGGGTTTATAAAGTTTTCGTTGTGTTTCTTGATTTTGGTTTTGGTATAAATGGTGTTTTGTACTTAGATTTTCACACATTTAAATTATTATTACATGAATTCTTAAAGTATGAATGGTGACAAGAGGAACAATGAATTTTTTACGTTAATTTTTTTACTATTTATAAGGAATATATTTTTTTCCATTCATTTTCATGTTTTTATTGTAGAGGAATATAGAACAATATTGTTCCTTACTAAATATGATAAGGAATAATCATTCATTGTCACTCCAATAATTTTATTCCTATAGATTCTTTTCTTATTCATTATTAATGTTCTTGTGATGGTTACCAGTTAGACTTTTATTTTTGAATCATAACATTGATTGTTAAATTTATACAAACTAAATCAACTTTATTAACATTCAGCAAACGCATTACCCAAAGTATAATTTTGTTATCGTTTTAAGAAAGCTAGATTATTGATTAATATTCAATTGCATTATTTAATTTGAAATTTACATATAAAAACAAATATAGAGGTAAATATACTCATAGATATTTTTTTTCTTAATTTGGTGGAAAATTGTAAAATTGATCAAAATTATTTCTCTTTTAGCTTTTTGGTGATGGCGAAAGCAGCTCCCGCGACGGCCACGATCACCGCTGATATGATGATCTTCTTTTTCAGTGTTTGCGTGGCGTCTCTCTTTGCCTTTGCGTTTTCCATCCTTTCCAAGTTTTGTTGTATCTTTACAATATTTCAAACCCAAAAACATAAAAAAGAAGGTTAATACAAACTCACGTATGGATTTTTTTTTTTTTTGAAATAGAATCACGTATGGATTTGTGTACAATAAAGAAATGGAAAAGACTTCTAATATTTGGTGGTTTAAAATAATAGAAGTATTCTAAGATATACTTAAAAAAAATTATCACTAAAATAGATTTTAAGGAGAAAAATAATCAAAATAAACTTTATTAAATTATATAAATATATATTTATACTCCTTGTTAACTAATATATAATTAGAATTTAGGTTTTTGGAAGTGGCATTTAAAATTTAAAAAATTAAAATGTTAAAATTTTGAAAATAAAAAAAAAACTTATTTCGATCATTTTTTTTTGAAGTTTATTTTTGTGAAAAAAACTTGAAAATACTAATCGAGAGATTTGCTCTTAAAAGAAACTCATAGAAAATCAAATCATCCAATAATAAATCTTGTTTCAGCGAATTAGCTATTTAGGGTTTCCCTATGTCATTAGTATTAATGTGATTATATAGATAAAGTATATCTCATACCTACGTATTTAAAACGTGTAAAAGATAATATATACCTTATCAGAAGCGATCTCAGAAGAAACAGGATCTACTTGCAAACTCTTGTTTTGGCCAGGATTCAATTCAGCTTCTGCGTCTCCTTCTGGAAAAGTTGTTGCATCCGTTGCCATCTTCACACTTAGCCTTTTATCGTCTGATTCCTTTTTTATCTTTTCTAAAATGAATGCTTTGAGTACAAAACAAAATGACGATAGCTAGAAAACGAGGCAAGTAAATTAGGTTTCGATTTTGTGGCAAAGTATTATTCTCTAAAAATAGTTTGACGTTTGTTATGTTGCTGTTGATCTTTCAGCCATTCCATAAGCCTTTTCTTTAGCGCTCTTCGTAAACTATTACCGACATCTTCGTTGATTCCACTATTTCCATATTGAGAAATTACCAAAAATAATATAAGTTAATTATCACTTTGCAAAAATACACACTATCAAAAATATATTAACATTTAATTTTACACTTTATTGATTATTATTTAGGATTTAATGTTAAAGAGAAATGGTTGAATTTCTAAAATTTTTATAAATATTTTTAAAAAAAATTAAGCTTATTTTCATCAAAAAGTTAATGTATTTTTGCAAATATTCATTCATTAAAGGTAAATTTGCAAAGTGCTATCAAATTTAGGGTATAAATAAAATTCCTCTAATCTTGAGAAATTACCAAAAATAGCATAAATTAAGTACCACTTTGCAAAAAATACAGACTATCAAAAATATATTAACATTTGAGTTTAAACATTGATTATTGTTTAGGGTTTAGTGTTAAAGAGGTAGGGTTGAATTTCTATTTTTTTATAAATATTTTTTTAAAAAATAATTAAGCCTATTTTCATCAAAAATTTAAAGTATTTTTGCAAATATTCATTCATTGAAGGTAAATTTGCAAAATGATATCAAACTTAGAGTATAAATGACATTCCCCAATCTTGAAAAATTACCAAAAATAATATAAATTAAATACCACTTTGCAAAATATACTCACTATCACAAATATATTAATATTTGAGTTTACACATTGATTATTATTTAGGGTTTAGTGTTAAAGATGTAGGGTTGAATTTCTAAATTTTTTATAAATATTTTAAAAAAATATAATTGAACCTATTTTCATCAAAAAGTTAAAGTATTTTTGCAAATACTCTTCATTAAAGGTAAATTTGCAAAGTGATATCAAACTTAGAGTATAAATGAAATTCTCCATTCCATCTTCACCTTATTTTTCTATTCTTAACATCTGAATTAAAAGAAAAAACCATCTGAGGAGAATAGAAGCATATTTCTTTTCACACTAAATCCAAAGTATCTTAGTTCCTTTCCAAACTATTAATTTGATTCTCTCTCTACCAATTCGTTTTAATAGATACCATATATGTCTCTGGAAAGAACTTGAGAGTATGCCAAACCTAATAGATTGGAACTTTTTTTTGTGTAAAACAGCTAAATTCTCCAGAAGCACCTATAACTTCATAATCTTATTGAAATAGAATTAAAATTTTCTTAATTTTATCTTACAATAAAATTGAAATTAAAATTGATTATTTAAATTTTTTTTGACCATTTTGTAAAAAAGATAAATAGATTAAAGGGGAAATTACTAAAAATGATTCAAAAGTTGATTTCAAATGCAAAAGTGTATCCCAAATTCAATCAAATGCAAAAGTAACCCAAAAGGCTAGTGGAAATACAACAAACTCCTTGTGAGCAAACAAAAAAACTGTATTCAGTTTTACCATTATAACTTTTTCGCCTAAGAAGACTTCCAGAGAAAACTTCTCAAATAAGACTTTCCTGTAAGTCTTCTCGTACACTTAATCTTAAAAATAATTTATTTTTTTTTATAAAAAATATTTATATGAGGAAAAAATTTGAAATCATGTAACTATAAACATTAATAAATGATGTAAATTTAATAATTCTAAAATTGAATTATTTTCAACATAGTTGAGTGAATGTAGATTGAGTCATGATAGTCTTTGGTTTAGGTTGTGGTAATATATGTTGTAGTATTGTTTGTATTTTTAGGATTAGTTTTTTTAATCTTAATTTTTTTAGATAATTTTTTTTGACCAATTTGTGTTTACTTTTGTATATATTAATCACATTATAAATTGATTTTAGATTTAATGAAGTTTTTTTTGCTGTTTAGTTAGATATTTGACTATATGGTTTTGGAAGACTTCCAGAAGACTTCATAATGCATTAGAAGACTTCCTGGAAGATTTCCCGCTTAATGCAAAGTCTTCCGGAAGTTTTCTACAAGTCTTCCGGAAGTTTTCTACAAGTCTTCCAGAAGTCTTCTAGAAGTCTTCTAGAAGTCTTCCAGAAGTCTCCTCATGTATTAGATTATAGGGTTTTGGAAGACTTCTAGAAGACTTCATAATGCACTAGAAGACTTCCCGCTTAATGTGAAGTCTTCCGGAAGTCTTCCACAAGTCTTCCGGAAGTCTTCTCATGTATTAAATTATAGGGTTTTGGAAGACTTCCAGAAGACTTCATAATTTGGGAAGTCTTCTATATCAAAAACATTTAACCTAATTGAGATTTTTGTCTCCATATATAAAGAAAATGTACACATTCTCTTTGTTCCTCTCAAATGGCTGCAACAAAAGTAATGTTTCTCACTCTAAAACTCTTCAAACCTCACTCTAATCTCTTTAGACTTGAAAACACCTAATTTTATATTCATTTCTCATTTTTCTCTTATGTATTCTCACTAATTTATCTTGTTTTTGAAGATTTTTCATTACATGGTTGTCATCTTTAATTCTTTTAAAGGTAGATCTATAAATATTGAATATGTATTTTTGGAGTGTTTTATATGTTAGATGCTAAGAACTTGTATATTCAACTTACTGAACAAGATTAAATGTATGACCTTTTTGATTCATATTTTGTGTTTGTGATAGTATTCAATGGTTAAAGGTTTGTCCTTTTCTTTTTGATATAAAGAAAAAGAAGATAACACAACATTTTATTGGTGAAACTTCTAAAGGCATTAACAAGTTTAAAGGTTTGATCTTTTTGATTAATCTTTTATTTTTGATAGTATTCTTTGGTTAAAAATCTCATATTTTCTTTTTCATATGAAGGAGAAGAAGCTAATATTTAAAAAGACTTCGGAAGACTTGTGGAAGACTTCAGAAGACTTCTAGAAAACTTTGGAAGACTCCTGGAAGACTCCTGGAAGACTTCTGGAAGACTCCTGGAAGACTTTCTGGAAGACCTCTAGATGACTTTCTGGAAGACTTCGGAAGACTTACGAAAGACTTATGGAAGACTTCGGAAGACTCATGGAAAACTTCCTGGAAGACCTCTAGAAGACTTCCTGGAAGACCTGTAGAAGACTTCCTGGAAGACCTCCGGAAGACTTCCTGGAAGACCTCCGGAAGACTTCCTGGAAGACTTCCTGAAAGACTTCCTGGAAGACTTCCTGAAAAACTTCGTGGAAGACTTCCTGAAAAACTTCCTGGAAGACTTCAGAAGACTTATGGAAGACTTCCTGAAAGACTTCCTGGAAGACTTCAGAAGACTTATGGAAGACTTCAGAAGACTCTTGGAAGACTTCCTGGAGGACCTCTAGAAGACTTCCTGGAAGACCTGTAGAAGACTTCCTGGAAGACCTCCGGAAGACTTCTTGGAAGACCTCCGGAAGACTTCCTGGAAGACTTCCTGGAAGACTTCTGGAAGACTTCCTGGAAGACTTCTGGAAGACTTCCTGGAAGACTTCTGGAAAATTTGTGGAAGACTTCGGAAGACTCCATGAAGACTTCCTGGAAGACCTCTAGAAGACTTTCTGGAAGACCCCTAGAAGACTTCTAGAAGTATTCTATAAGTCTTCCAGAAATTTCTCATGAAGATGTTAATTATCATTTTTGTAATTTTTTTTTTATGGTATATTTAATGATTATTATATGTACCTTTTTAATATGAATTATGTTGTCAATTAGAAAAGATGTTAATGATCTTTTAAATATTTTAACCATACTACCAAAACAATAAAAAAATAATTAAATTTAATCAAAGTCACCAAAGATCAAACAATACATATGTCTCACTAGAAAAAAATAAGTCTTCCCGGAGAAGTCTTCTCGGAAGCGGGAAATTTAAGCGGGAAACGAAAATTTAAGTGAGAAACTTAAATTTTAAGTGAAAATTACAATTTTAAATTTCCGAAAAATTAAAAAGTATATCTTAAGATATAAGAAGACACATTAAACCACCTAACTTGATATTGTTGAAGTTACTTGACACTTTTAAAATTTAGAAAATATACATTGAAGTTACTTAACAAATTTTACAAAAAAAGAACATAGAAGACTTCCTTGTAAGTCTTCACATTTTAGCTAGGAACATTAACAAACATTAATGTTTGTAAACTCATAATTATCACTAATTAAGTTATGAATTTCATTTAGGATCCCCAATATTGACTAATACACATGAATTAACAAGAAAAAAATTCATTTTACGTTTTAAAAAAATTAAAGTTTAATAAACATGACGTAGAAGACTTCTTAGGAAGTCTTAAGAAGTTTTCCGTTTAGGTCATTTTTGCAATTGCAAATTTATGAAGGAAGACTTCTTAAGAAGTCTACTCTACAAAAGACATCTTGAGAAGTCTTCCTTTGTAAATATTTGCTTACTTTTGATTTTGAATTTTTTTCGAAAATCTCAGAGAAGACTTCTAGAGAAGTCTTCTAAGATAAAAATGTTAGTTTTGCAATTGACTAAAGTTTGTAAAAAATTTGATTTTTTATAGAAGACTTCTCTAGAAGTCTACATTCACATGAAGTCTTCTCACTGTCGCAAGAAGTCTTCTTAGGTTACTTTTGCAATTGACTATATTTGACTTTTCCAGAGAAGACTACTTTAGAAGTCTTCTAAGAGAAGACTTAGAAGTCTTCTCTCGGAACCAAAGGTTTACCAAAAACCAGGAATTAAATTTGAGAAGACTTCTCAAGAAGTCTTCTCGTTAAATAATATTTTTTAGTATTAATTTTCAATTGCAAAAGTAACTCACGTAGACTTTTAGTGACAATGAGAAGACTTCATTAAACAGTAAAGAAGATTTCCCTAGAAGTCTTCTTAGAGAGGAATTCCTAGGAAGTATTCTGTAAAAAGTCAAATTTCTAAGAAACTTTGGTTAATTGAAAAATTAACCTGTTCATCCGAGAAGACTTCTAGGGAAATCTTCTCGGTTCTCCCTGTTTTTTTTTGTTAACAAAGGAAATGTAGAAGACTTCTAGGGAAGTCTTCTACAAAAAAACACAAAAAAATCAATTGCAAAACTAACCTATACATTGACTAGAAGACTTCTAGAGAAGTCTTTTTCACGAACAAATCTGAAAAAATAATAATTTCATATCTTGAATCCTTGAGATGACTTGTTTAACTTCTCTAATCTCATAAAACTTCACCAGGAATGCTACCAACTCATTAATGACCAAGAATCATGAGTTTCTATGTCTATATGAACCTTACAAAATTTGAAATCAAAATCTTGAATTTTTTGGATGAATTTTGAGAGAAAATGAAAGAAATATGGTTTGTGCAGAATAACAAATGAGAAAAGAAGAGAAAAAATCATTTTTGTGCATTAAGAGCTTCAAATTGGTTGTTCATGGTGGTTGATGTATTGATGACAATGGTAATATTGTAAATACTTGATGAAGATGAGGATGATAGAGGAAAACACTCATTTTAAAAAAAAAAGAAAAAAAAGAGTAATGGCATTTTCGTGAATAACTCAAAAATCTAGGGTGAATAAGGCAAATGAAAGTTCCAAAAAAAATGGTGTGTTAGTTTTGCATTTAAGTTGAAATTTTGAGTCACTTTTGCAAAACCCCCTAGATTAAAAGAAATCCAACTTCGTTTTTTTTTATTTATTTTTAAATTATAATTGATCAATTCATTCGCGTTGAAATAAATTACTTTTTTATTAAATATAATATTTTTATATTTAATAAAAATATAGAGATGCATATTTGATTTGTATAAAAAAGTCAATAGGAAAGTTTATTTACTTTAAAACATAAATGAAATGATTTGCTATTTTTTTTGTCATTTACAAAAAATATAAGTGGAGTTGGGCTTACAAAGTTTTATAAATAATAAATTATTTAATAAACTTAGTTAGTCTTTTTCATCACAATTTAGAATATTTATGAAAATGATCATATTTTAAAGAACAAATCTCTCAAATAGACATTTTCAAAGTTTTTGTCACAAAAATAGACTTTTAAGAAAAATAACTAAAATATATATTTCTTTTTATTTTGAAAATTTTAATATTTTTTAAATATTTTTTTAATTTTAAATTTCACCTCTAAAACTCCATTTATAACTCTAAACTATAAGTCTCGATTAATTAACCTAAAAGGTATAAATGTATATCATATTATTTAATAAAAGTCTATATTGATTTGTCTTAAGGTATCCCCTATTTTAAAAGTAAATTTGAAAATGATGTTAAGTTTTTGGTAAATTTAGAATTCTCATTTTTTCTTCTATAAGGCAAATATTTGTTGTGTCCAAAATATTAGGCAATGTCTATATCAAATTTCAAACAAGTACAACTCTCATTGATCATGTTGAGAAATCTCAGAGGTCGATTTCTTCCCTTCTCGAGCAACGCCACCACCAAGGTTCGATACTCAACTTGTTCAGCCACCATTACACTCTCCGATGATCTACATGAACAACCATCAGACTCTCCTCACGTCTCCGTCTCTCGAGACACCGGAGATTACATCTCCGCGATTCTCACCTGCAAAAACGTCTCAGAAGTTGGTAAAATCCACGCCCAAGTGATCATCAACGGCTTCTTACATCACCTTCCCGTCTCAAACAAGCTCCTTTACATATACGCACAGTTCAGAGCGATAGCTGATGCAGAGACACTGTTCGATGAAATGATCGTGAAGGATTCCGTCTCCTGGAGCGTGATGGTTGGTGGGTTTGCGAAAACTAACGATTTCGTCAACAATTTGCGAGTTTTTAGAGAGATTCTTCGATCAAGTTTGAATCTTGATAACTACACGTTGCCGATAGTGATTAGGGTTTGCAGAGAGAAGAGAGATGTTGTAGTGGGTAGGTTGATTCATGAAGTGGCGTTGAAGTGTGGTATGGATTTGGATTGTTATGTCTGTGCTGCGCTTGTTGATATGTACGCGAAGTGTGGAGAGATCGGTGATGCGTGTAAGCTGTTCGATGAAATGCCTAAGAGAGACCTTGTGACGTGGACTGTGATGATTGGTGCGTGTGCTGATTCTGGAAGGCCTGATGAGTCATGGGTTTTGTTTGAAAGGATGAGGAATGAAGGGATTGTTCCTGATAGAGCTGCTGTTGTCACCATTGTTAATGCTTGTGCTAAGCTTGGAGCTTTGCACAAGGCGGTGATACTTCATGATTACATCAGGCTGATGAATTTTCCTGTTGGTGTGGTTCTTGGAACAGCTTTGATTGATATGCATGCCAAATGTGGGAACCTTGATGCTGCGAGAGAGATGTTTGATTCGATGGAGGAGAGGAATGTTATCTCGTGGAGTGCGATGATTGCAGCTTATGGGTACCACGGGAAGGCAATGAAGGCGCTTGAGCTGTTTGATGTGATGGTCGGAGATAGAAGGTTGCCTCCCAATGAGATAACTTTCGTTTCTCTGCTTAATGCTTGCAGCCACGCAGGGTTTGTCAAAGAGGGTCTCGAGATTTTTGATTTGATGACAAAGTATGGCGTCAGGCCAAACGTGAAACATTATACTTGTATGATTGATCTCTTGGGTCGAGCTGGTAGACTCAATGAGGCTAGTGAGATGATTGAAACCATGTCGGTTGAAAAAGACGAAACTTTATGGGGTTCTTTTCTTGGAGCTTGCAGGATCCATAAGAATGTAGAAATGGCTGAGAAAGCTGCTAGGTCCTTGCTTGAGATACAGCCACATAACCCAGGTCACTACATTTTACTCTCTAATATTTATGCAAACGATGGTAAGTGGGAGGAGGTTGCTAAAGTTAGGAACTTGATGAACCAAAGGGGATTAAAGAAAGTCCCTGGTTATACTTGGATTGAAGCTAATAACAGAACACATAGGTTTAAGGTTGGGGACAGGACTCATCCTAAGTCTAAAGAGATTTATGATGCTCTAAGGGATTTGACGGAGAAGCTTGAAGAAGCAGGTTTTGTCCCTGATACGAACTTTGTGTTGCATGATGTCGATGAAGAGGTTAAAGTAGGGATGTTATCTTTACACAGCGAAAAGCTAGCCCTAGCGTTTGGTTTGATCGCGACTCCTGATGGTAGTCTCTTAAGAATCACAAAGAATCTCAGGGTTTGTGGTGACTGTCATAGCTTTTTCAAGTTTGCATCACTGGTTACAAGGCGAGAGGTTATTGTAAGAGATGCTAACCGGTTCCATTGCTTCAAAGAAGGTTCTTGTTCATGTGGAGACTATTGGTAACTTCATCTTGTTCCTTCTTGTAACAAGGTTAGTTGAATCTTGACACCATTGTAAGATCGTGCTGAAATTATATTTAATATATCTCCAAAATTATCTATTTGTTGTAAACCAAGAGAGAGAGAGAGAATTTATTGTTCTTATTCCATAGAGAACAATACATATATAGTAATACAAAGATAGGGTTTAGAACCTTCTAGAACATGGATTTATGGGCTTAACGACATCTACATAATAATTGATAACACTCTCTTGGATGTTCATTATACAAAAAAATCGCATAAGAAGTTGTCTCATTAAAAGTTTTACCAGGAAAACCCAATGCGAAAAACCGTGGTTAAGAGAAAAAGAGTGCAACGCATTTACTTCCCCTGATGAAAAAATTATTTGAAATATGTGATAGGACACAATCCAATGTGATGAATTAACTCTTTAGTTTGGGGTTGGGACCGGTTCACTTCTATTGACAGATTTGACACTCCTCACTGAAACTTGAATATGATGATCATAGAACAAAATGACTTCAAATCATTTGGAAATCGAAGCAAACATCCATGGCTAGCTTTAGGCACCAGTCTATCTCTGGAATGATGGAGTTATATTTGGGATATCGGTCGACTTAGGTATTCTTAGACATCTTGTACGTGTCCCACGAAAACATCGATATCTCGAGTTCTATCCTTTGAAATGAATTGATTTAAATTGGAGATGAAATTAAACTTAAATATCTTTCTTTGGACACCAATTTCATATTTTAATTATATCTGGAAGGTCTCCTTTGATTGTCAAATTTTTGACCTTCTATCCTGTCTCATGAATGGAATGTGCTCATGCTTTGATTCTTCTTAAGTATGATTGATCTTAATCATTTTCTTGTAATTATGTCAATCTCAAAAATACATTGGAATATTGATAGATCTTTATCACTTAAGTGATGACATTACTGTTTATGTATCTATCATATCTTTGTTGCCTCATTAAAACTTTGACATGAAAAAAACCAGTGGGACAAAAACCATGATAAGAAAAAGAATACAATCATGCACATAATCATATTCTCCTCCTGGAAGCACCATTTTTTGGAGATGTATTTCCATCATATATATCATCCTTTTAAGAATTGCTATATGTATATTCTTAGTGAATAAACTCCTTTGATTGTATGATAATCTCTTAAACATTGGAATTTTTGTCCATAACATTACTTTCACACAAAATGTCATATCTTGGTCTATTTGGTCTTCATATCCAACTTTCTTTTTATAGACAATCTTTTAAACCTTCATATTGTACATACTTGTACATATGAGTTATTCCTCCTATTTGATAAAATTTACTAGTATGACTATTCTTCTTGTCATACAAAATAAGATCTTTAAATCATCAAAGAGATCAGTAAATTTTCCAAATATCATTTACTTCATGACCAGAAATACTTTCTTTTACATGCTCAATATACTCGTGCAATAAAATTCTTGAGAATTAGCACTTACAGCTTTTAAAAACCCATATTTTATGGGATTTACTGCTTCATGCAGTTTACATTCTTATGGATCTTTCACATAATTGTCATTTTCCAGTGGCTTTTATTGTCAGACTAAAAACACTTGAAGTTAATGCTACCGCCACATGATGATGTGTTTCTTATAACAATTTTAAGTCTATGTGAGAACCCTTATGCAACTAATTTGTTGCATCTCAGGATTTTTTATCATCTCATTCATTCTTTCACATAAAGAGCATTTATGTGCCACTGTTTTATACCAGTAGATGTACAGACTACCGGTCCGAATAGTCTTCTCTTTCCAAGAGATTTAGTTCCGCATCTATTGCTTATTTGCATCTTGGCCGATCATTTATTTGTGTACACTTTTCAATATATGGTTCATGATCCTCATTCTCATCAACTGCTACACTGCATGCATAAGTATGCACGACGTCGATTCAATATCAGTTCCATATTGTCCAGACTAGGGCTGGGCATTTTACTCGATACCCGAAGCCGCACTCGGACCCGATCCGAAAAACATGAACTGAAATCCGAAGCGAAGTAGCAAAATACCCGAATGGGTATTGAATTAGGAGAGATTGGATATCCGAACCTAAACGGGTAATATCCGAATCCGAAGATAACCGAACATATGTATACTTATCTTATATTTCTAGTTTACATCTCTCAATTTATTTAAAACTAGTGGTTTGTCCGCGCTACGCACGGATATGATATATATATATATATATATATATATATATATTATTATTTATGTTTAATTATTTATTGTAATATATTCTTTCCGGTCCGAAAAGATTTATGTTTTTAAAAAATAATTGTTTTAAAAATATGCATATATTATATTTTCAATACGTTAATTAATAGTAAACTGTAAATTTCAAAAAAACATAGTTATGTCTATTAAAATTTGATTAGTTAAAAGTAGTGAAAATAGTTAATTACGAAAATAATTCATTGGTAACTAAAAATCAATGTGCTTTTTTAATAACTGTGAAAAATCTAAAACATTTATATTTTGAAATAGATGGAGTATTTTTGTTTTTTTTTGTTGTCTTATCATTTAAAAGTAACAACTGAAAAAATATTTTAGACTGTTAAAAAAATTATCCACTAAAAAGTGATTGGCAAAGGACTATGAAGAAGAAATTTGATATGTTGTCACTGAAATTGTATGATGGTGAAGTTGAATTATTTTCTACAATAATGGTCGATTTAATTTTTGCATATTAAAAGAAGTCTTTGTCGTTGATATAGAAGATAGAAAACCAATAGTTATCTTATACTTTTTTAAAAATTATAGTGTTTTAAAAATTATCTTCATTGTTGGATCTTTTAAAATAAAATCCTAAATTTAAGAAATATATGCTTATATTTTTTTAAATGATATATAGGCTTCCAGAAATGTTTTTTTCAAATTGATATATGTCATTACTAACTTTATTGATTCTTACCCATATCGTTATGTCTTTTGCGTAACTTGATTGCAAGAAACCCTTAGAAATGTTTTATTACAGTGCCACTTCTAAAAGTTTAAGGTCACATCGTTTATAAGAGTCAACAAAATATAAACGTGGTTAATGGCACCTATTGTATTTAATGTAATTTTGTTTGGTTAATTGGTTTCCACTTTATAGCATGGTTTCCAATAAATAATTACTACATTCAAATTCATATCAAACTAAACACTAAAATAGGGCTGAATCCAAGTACAGTCACTTGTATGAGCCCATCTGCTTACACTCACCTATACCAGTTTATCTTTTAGTAAACAAATCAATGCAAAGTCTAATGTACGATAGTTAATAAACAGATCTAAACATTATTAACCAAAATATAACGACCATAATTATATTTCGATTAACATTCACCTATATCACTTGATCTTTTAGTTTGGCTATCCTATGATCTTGTAAGCAGGTGGAAATATCAGACCACCTCTTGTTGTCACTTGGGATGTTGGCCTCTTAGTTCTGGCCATTGTCTTATCCAAGACAACAATAACCGATGACCCTAATTTGTAAACGTTATTCTTCAAATTTGATCTTTTTTTTTGTATTTCCAGTCATTCTTTATCCAATACAACAATATGACATTCCTTATTCAATACAACAATATAAAATTAGCTTAACTTCATTGATTCCAAGTAGAAACGTAGATCTCTATAAAACTTTATATACAAACATTTGCACCAGCCATGTTTCATTGTAAACCCATAACGGCTTAGTAAAACCACCAAGCCGTGAATTATGAGAAAAAATCTAATGCTAAAGGGAGGCAGTGTCAAGAAAACTTTATTTATTAACATCGCACCAACTATGTTTCTTTGTATGTACAATTTTAAAGGTGGCAAAAACAGTAACTGCGATAGAAAAGAGAGTGAAACTCTGAAGTTCTTTAGGTTGTGAAATTATGCAAAACGTGACTTTTACCCTTCATGCTTGTCCTCCGTAATTGTTTCATTCTCATCTGGAGACCGAGCTAAAACATGTTCAATAGGTGGAGGATCGGGGTCGACATAAATCTCCGTCAGCAACGACTAACATTATTCACCCTAGTTGTTCCCTCAGTGAATTCAGTTATCAGACCATCAGGTTGGTTATTATTCACAGGTCCAGTCATGTCGTTACCAGGATGGTTATCACATACTGCACATAAACAAAAACACACGTATGTAACAGAAAAGCAGTGGAGTTAAATTCAATAATTGTGAATAGTTGTTCTTACATGTCCTCCAAATTTTGGTTAGTGGTCGCTGGTGGCTATCAAAGTAATGAACATAAATTCAATAGCTGTCAATAATTGTGCTTACATGTCATTACCAGGATGGTTATCACCTCCTGGAACATAACAACTGCAGTATTAACAAACCTGTCAATTTGCAAGTTTGCCATTATACGTTCTTTGATCTGTGTCTCATCATTAAAAATGGACTTGATGCCCTTCACTTCACCAACCAAAGAATAGTAAAAGAGTTGTATGTATCATCAGAATACCAATATTTTTGAGCAAAATATGGGTTTTTTGAGAATCTGAAGAACATACATGTTAAACCGATGTTATTATTAGTAGTAAGAGAAATTGTTTATACGTACAAAACCTAAACATCTCGAGACGAATTAGGTTGATGGTTGCTGCTTCTAAACGAAATTGGTGTGTTCTGTGAATCTTCTTATGGAAACATGGCACTCCTAAAGCCAGAAGTTTTGGTTACTCCTGATATCAAAGCCGGTTAGCTCATAAATCGCTAAGTTTTGGTAAATACGGTTAACGCTAATGGATGCATGAATAAGCGTCGACTGCAATAAACAAAAGCAACCATATATGACTATGTTAGTTTTGTTTCAATTGTTAAACAATAAAATAAATGAACCGAATGTCAAGTGAGAAACAAATCCACCAAAACCATGTCGACTCCACCACCTCACCCCCTTTTTGAAAGTTCTGGCCTCCCAAAAACGTAAATCCCATGTAAATACCGACCTCCCATCAACTGAGTAAGAAGAAGCTGAAAATAAATCATCCCGACCAAATGGGGACAAAAAAATCTCAAATAGACCCACCCCTTTTTCTTTTTATTTAACATTTAATTTTAAATAGAAATTTAGATAAAATACCTTAAAAACCTAAAGAATTCAATATATTTACTAATTCATGCCACTACTATCCTACCCAGAATCCAACCCAGATCCAGACCCAAAACCCGACCCGAAACCCGATCCAAGTAACCCTCAATTTTTTTTTCTTCTCCCTTTCTTCTCCATCAATAGTTCTTTCACATTAAAACAAAATCAAAAAATTTCTTCAACCATCCACCAGATTTTTTCTTTCTTATCCTAAATCGATACACCCATAGTCATATTAAATCGATCATATCATACCCACAATCAAATTTCATCTTTTACGTACAAGATTCAAAATGAATAAGAACGCAGAGTATTACTAGTACAACTAGTACAACTCCATTTAGTACAACTAGTATAACTAAAACGAGTATAACTAGTATAGATAGATTAAATATAACCAATATAACTAGTACAAGTAAAACACATATAACTTTGCAATGAATATAGTGATCTTTATTTTATTTTCAGCATATGAAGATGATAGAAAAGAGTATGATGTAGAACCAATAAGATATATTGGTCTAATCTTCCCTCTCTTCATGCATGTGTCAAATACATGAATTGTATATTTTTAATAATATTTGATTTTGATGATGATTTGTTTACAAATTGTACTAGTTATACTAGTTGTACAATTTTCAAAAAAAAAACAATTTTATATTTTTTGCTCTTGACGCCAAAAAAGTTGATGCAGAACTAGAAAAATCTTCAACCGTGCTCCAAAAGCACGAGTCACCAGTAAGAAGAATAAAGAGGGAGCATGATGACAACTAAGGTCTCATTTCATGTGAAATAGATAATTTTTGGGGTTACTTTTGGAAAATTATGTTTGTTATAAACTTATGTTCTTTTTAGTATTAAAACTTATGTTTCTTTTAATGTTAAACTTTTTTTAATAGCTTTAGAAACTATTAAAACTTATTTTCCTTTTGAAACTTATATTTTGTATTGTGTTTAGTTTAAATATACATGTACTTTGGCATAACTAGTACAACAAATTCAATGAAGTAATAATATTTAAGAATGGTATAACTACTCAACATTAGTGTTCAACCATAATTGTTAAAATATGATAGACATTTAAAACGTGATCTACATTTAAAATAATATTAAAATAACAAATAGTTGTATCAATTTTCTAGTTGTACCGACTGTACATAGTTGTACTACTTTTTGAGTTGTACCAATTTGTGCATAGTTGTACTTTGACAGTGAAATAAAAAATATTAGTTGTACCACATAATAAATAGATTTACCTCAGTTGTACCACTTATTTATGTTTACATGTATTTGCCCTGTTACAATGAAATAATTAGTTTTGTAAAAATATATTTTATGTATGTTTTCCAAAAATTATGTGGAGAAACGAATTAACAAACCTTAAAAGTATAAGGTAGATCATGTAAACTTATAGAGTTATGTGATAATTAAAATTTTTTTTTTCAAAACTTCAAATTAAATTAAAGAAATTTTCTGAGTACATATCAGTTGAGATATTTGATTGTTTTCTTCTATGGAATATCAAATTAGTTTTGTTGATTTCTGAAATGTCAAAGTTATACTAGTCTTACATAGTTGTACTGGTTGTACCGGTTTGTACATAGTCGTACTAGTTTTTGAGTTGTACCGTTTTGTACATAGTTATACTAGTTTTTGAGTTGTACCGGTTTGTTCATAGTTGTACTTTGGCAGTGAAATAAAAAAAACTAGTTGTACCACGTAAAATTTCAACTTAAATCAGTTGTATCACTTCTTTATGTGTACATGTCTTTGCCCCAATACAATGAAATCATCAATTTTGTTAAAATACACTTGATGTATATTTTCCAAAAATTATGTGGACAAAGAAGTTAACAAACCTTAAAAGTATAAGGTAGATTATACAAAATTATGTGATTGTGTTATAATTTTTATTTTATTTTCAAAACTTCAAATAGATTAAAAAAAACTTTCATAGTACATGTCAATTGAGATATTTGATTGTTTTTCTCATATGAAATACCAAATTGGTTTTGTTAATTTTTGAAATGTTAAAGTTATACCAGTTGTATCAGTAATACTCTTCCAATATATAATAAAAAATTATAACAATTGTTTATATGTCTAGTTTTAGGGCTGTACCAATATTTTAACATCATGGCTTTGTAAAAATATGTTCAATGTTTGTTTATTTTAATAATATGACTAATATAGTTAATAAACCTTAAAAATATAAAGTATATAATGTAAAATTAAGAGTGTAATGTAACAATGTAATAAAAAAATTGAAAAACTCAAAATATAGATGAAATTTTGTCATCATATACTAACTAGAATATTTACTTGTTTATTTTATGTGTAATTATAACATTTATATACTAGTTATACAATTTTTAACATATTTAATTGTAGTAGTTATACTAGTTGTACTCAGTCGAATGTGAATAAGATAAGTGAAATCGTGTGGTCAAGATTAAAACATATACATGATGATCTAATGGCTCAGGTTATCTCTTCATTAAGGGTAAAATTGTCTTTTTCTTCTCTTTGGTCTATGTAGATTTTTTTGGGTTGTAGTAGATTATTTTTTCACCATTTGGCCCATTTGAGATTATTGTCCCATCTTTAGAGCCACTTTTTAGAAGAGATTAGAACATAAACAAAAAGATTGAACGAAAAAATTGTTTTGCAAACTCCTTTTGGGTCTATATTTATATTGGATGATCCTATATGAGGCTGAATTGAAGATGAGGTAGTGAGAATCTAAGAATGAATTATAATTAACTGCAGTTACCGTATCAGAGTTAGTGAAGCGGAAGCGTTAGGGTTTCGGCTTGGTAGATATGGCCATCGTCGAGGAACTTCTATCGACAAAAAAAAGAGAGAAGAGAGCTGGATTTTAGTGTTAACCAAAAAAAGAGAGCTGGATTTTAGTTGACGTAATGGGTATATATTGTTGTAACATGGTGGCCTTTTAGAAATTATAATAACAAATATACTGTTATGAACCAAACGGTTTGGGAATACACATAAGTGGGCTTATCTACTTGGTCTACACATAGGCCAATCGGCCCATATGCATCACGGATGGGCCAGCCCATTTACTACTTAGTCCAACCGACATTTAGGCCTTGTTAACTTGTCCCACATCGACTATGTGATGTGGGCAAGTCGGCCATCTACTCATATATATATGTATTCCCTTTTGTACTTATTTGATACAAGAAAAGCAATAAGAACTAGCTTTTGACCCGCGCGCCCGCGCGCCCGCGCGGGTGTATATTCGATGTAATTATAATGTTTTTCCTAGTTTTTAAAAGATTCATGTAATTGTTTCATATTTTCATGCGGTCTGGCGTTAATGTATCGTATTTATTCTATTTATTGTACTTTTCAAATAATTAGGGTTTATTGTTCTTAATTATATTGTATTTTATTTTCTTTTGTTTGGTAAACTAAACATAAAGTGTATAAAATTAGAGCATGTACTGCAGGTTTAATAGTAAAATTAAATAAGAATAAGAAAATTAAAAATAAAAATATTGTGTTAAAAAGAAATAGCTAAAATTACTTATATCAACAAAGTGGAAAAGGTAATATATTTATTTTGTTTATATAACATTAAAAATAGATAGAAACTATAAAACCAATGGAAAAAGTAAGTCTAAAAAATATTATATATATATATATATATATATAGTAATTATATTAAAAAGCATAATTATATAAATTGATTGGGCCTTTTTGGCTATGGGTTTTATTTTGTAATCCAAATATTAGTAGGACTTCAAATAGAAAGCAAAGCCCAATACAAATTTTTAGAAAAAAGAAGGAAGCAAAGCCCAATACGATTTATAATATATTAGATGTATGAGTTATTAAGCCCAATATGAATTTTTAGAAAAAAAAATGAAGCAAAGCCCAATACGATTTAAAAAAAAAATCAAAACTACGTAGTTTAGAACAGTGGCATATGAATGTAATATTTGTGCAACTTTAAGGGCAGATTTCATTTTGTACTTCTCCCTTAATAGTTTAGATAAGTCTTACACACAATCAAAACCCTAGCCGCCTATCTCTCTCTCTCTAACCTAGCTCCTATCGAGTTCAACCTCTAGAAGACACGAGATTCACAACACGTTATCAGCACGATCCTGCTCTAAACCCAACCATCTCGAGTCCTAGATCGAAGCTCTACCAGCCGGCACACCTCAACATCAACCCAGAACTCTAATCGGTTCCCAAGAGGAAACCAAAGGAGAAAATCGATCAAGGATTAAGGTATGTCATCCAACCCATCTTGAGGTTCATCGATTTTGTTTAGAATTGTTGTTAAGGTTGCTACGGTTTGGTTTTTGATTTTCGCCATTGATAAGAACCATTAGGTTGCTAGATTCATTGTTAGGCTGCTAGAAAATCAAAACTACCAAAACCCTAATCCAAAAAGGAAAACCTAAATCAATCCGATTTAGGAAAACCTAACCTAAAAGGAAAATCCTAATCCAAAAAGGAAAACATAAATCAATCCAATTTAGGAAACTTAACCAAAATGGAAAACCTAATTATAAAAGGAAAACCTAATCAGAAAATGAAAATTTCCTAAATTAGAAACTTTCCTAAATTAGAAACTTACCTGAACTTACCTAAAATGGAAACTTCCCTAAAAAGGAATCTTTCCTAAAATGGAAACTTACCTAAAATACCCAAACTTACCTAAAACAAAACTTACCTAAAAAGGAAACTTTCCTAAAAAGGAAACTTACCTGAAAAGGAAACTTTCCTAAAAAGGAAACTCATCTAAAAAGGAAATTTTCCAAAATTTCTAAATGATAAGATCTAATCTTAAACCCCTAGAATGATTAAGGAAAGTTTGTTTTTTATATTTTGGTCAATGATACTAGACCCATTGGTCGATGATGTTAGACCCACTGGTCGATGATGCTAGACCCATGGTCGAGGATGCTAGACCATGAACCGCGAATGGTCAGTGGTATGTACCGTGCAGCACGGACGGGTCACGAACGCGATTGAAAGACGGCACGGCCAGTCACGTACCATATGGTACGAACCCGCGGTGACCCATACGAACCACGACCCGCGATTAAAACATGAACCGCAGATGGTACATACCATGCGGTACGGACGGACCACGAACGCGGACGATAGACGGTACATACCATGCGATACGACCGGTCACGTACCATACAGTACGAACCCGCAGTGATCCGTACGAACCACGAACCGCGGTCATACCACGACCACAGACGATCGATCACCCGCACCATACGGATAGACCGAGGTCCATATAGATCGATGATGCCTACCCTCAGGTACGGCTAGACCTTGATCCGCAATGATCAATGATGCGTACCCAGTATGTCTAGATCGCGGATGGTCGATGACCCGTACCAGTACGTACGGATAGACCACGAACCACATAGGTCGATGAAGCGTACCACGACGTACAACCAGACCGTGTGCTTGTCCAATCGGTTTTCAAACTGATTTTCATTATGATTTTAAATGGACAAGAGATGTGGTATAATAATACCTAAGCAATCTAAAACTCTTTTTCAGATGCCAAACATCACAAACTTGGATTTTGCACCCCTCAATGTCAAAGGTGACAATTACCTGCAATGGGCATTAGATATTGAGATATCTCTTGTAGCCAATGGCCTAGAGCATTGTATCATTGAGGATAACAATGCCAGCAAGAGAGAAAACTCAAAAGCCCTTATGCACATCCGACATCACATAGAGGAAAGCGTGAAAGCTCAATACCTCACAGTGAATGATCCATATGAGCTATGGAAAGAATTTAACTCAGCCTTGTTCAGGATAGTCTCACAACTGAGACTATGTGGCGAGATTGTAACTGATACGCAGCTCTTAGAAAAGACTTTCCAGACAATGTCTTCAAGCAATATGTTGCTCCAGCAACAATATAGACAAAAAGGTTTCAAAACCTATAGTGAGCTCATTCACTGTCTATTGCTTGCAAAACAGAACAATGAGCGGCTCTTGAAGAACAGTGAGCTTAGACCCCCAGGTACTAAGCCTGTCCCAGAGGCAAATCATGCCCAGCCTAAGGATGATACAGAGGCCAACCATGTCCATTATGACCAAAAGGGTCGCAGTTCCTCATATGGTCGAGGACGCGGCCGCGTAAGTCAAACGCGAGGACATGGACGTGGTAGCCATAACAAAGGGCGTCCTACCCCTTATGATCGTCCAAACCAGTCCAATCATGGACATGGTAAAGGCAAAGGCACTGGGATATCTTCAAGGATTCAGAATCCTTGGACTTCACCTTGCCACAGATGCGGGATGTCAAACCATTGGGCAAAGAATTGCCGAACCCCTAAGCATCTGGTCGACCTCTATCAAGAGAGTCTAAAAGGCAAGAATCCAGAAGCTCATATGATGTATCAGGATGATGAGGGTGACTTTGATCACGACAAAGAAGATCCTACAGATCACGAAACTGATCATAGCAAAGACGATCCTACGGATCATGAAACTTCAGACATGTTGAAGTAATAACCAAGTGATGTTTTGGTGTTTAGGCTTTTATATTTCTAAGTTTTTATTATTTTATAAAGGGATTGATTAAATAACATAAGGATAGTCAATATTATAAGACCACAACGTAACAAAAGGCATTCACCCAAATGAAAGACCCATTGAGTTATATACCTCAGTATAAATGGTTTCCACATTAAACCAATGGACAAAGGAAACATCAGTTTCAGATTATAAAGCCTTATAAGGAAAGTGGTCAAAGACTATACCTATATACTCTGATCTAAACTATGCTAAGGATCAGTATGATACGAGCCAAAGAGCCATGGTAACCAGATTGGTATACCACACGAAATTACACTTAATGGCATGACCGGATTAGCCATCCGAGTCCAAACTTGATGCAAAGAAAGAAAAGGCACAAAGAGTTATCCCATAAAATCTCACGTTGTGTAACATGTACACAAGGGAAACTCATCAGGCTTTATTGTCCTAAGCATCACAAAATTATAAGTATGTTCATGAGGGGGAGTGAGGACAAATCCCGTGGTCCATAAACATATTACAAATTCGTGTACCATGGTATACTACCATGCTATAAACGACTTGGAGTTCTCAAACTCTCTCGGTGGTACATCATCCACGTCAAGCCTAATGCTTAAAGGACATCATAAAATTACATGTCTAAAGATGCATCAGGCCATATAAGTGAGCATAGATATTCTCATCTCAGATCAAGGGTCATAAACCATACATATACCATCTTAAGGAAATCTGAGTATTCCACCACTGACATATGTGCCACTTAAGATGGAACCTCAGCAGAGGATTGAGGATGAGAATATATGTTGGATGGGAGTATGACTTTCTCCCACGAACCTTAAAGGACTTTGAGCCAAATATGGGTGATCAGACTAAGTGGCCAGGTTCACAGATTGCATAAGTAATCCGACCATCCAACATTAAAGGAGAAAGTTATAAGCTGGTAAAGAGAATGGTATCAACCATAAATAGAATGGTATCAACCATCATTGTCTTGACAAGATCCTCGGACAAGCAAAGATAAGACGTCCAAATGATATAAAAGCTAGTAACACTAGATGCCAGACACATTGACCCTAAAGTAATACCAGGTTGCACCAAATGAATTGTTAGTCCTAGAAGAGACAATCAAGTTGCTACAGAGTCTATACAAGATAGACCAATATGTTCCTCGGAAGGAAATGAAATGGTGCATAGAAATTCCCGAGGTCATAAATGGAAACCATTCCAGACATAGATATGGTCGACCACAATATAAGATACCATACAATGGAATTTGGGACGCCAAAATCCATGGTACTTAAGGTGATTTGGGACGCCAAACACCAAAGTATTAAAGGTCATAAGATTGCAATCTACTATGTCATGTCTGGAACACAATGGAACGCAGAAAAGGGTATCGATACCAATGATATAAGAATGCGCATACAAAGTAGCACTTGAATATAAAACGAGGATCACAACCCACATGAGAGTGCTCATACTCATAAGAAACGTGGGGTTTATAGGTTTAAAGAACCTATTGAAATGATGGACGTATTGGCCATAGAACGCCATCAAACCAGTGAATGGGGTCGTGTGAGTAAAAGAAAACCGTGAGATAAAAGGACATGATCACGTGGTCTAAGACGTGCATGTTCCTATTTACAGCATTTGAACATAGCTGATTACACAAGGTTACTCACAGAGACCAAGGAACAACAAATATAAGATCTGTGGTGGATGCTACTACAATCAGAAATGAAAATGTCTGGAAAAGAAATGATGATGTAGTAAGCAATATATTAATCACTGGATAAAAGTACTAAAGGTACTATAAAGGTGAGAAAAGAAATTCTCAAAGAACGGCTTTGTTCCTTAGCCATCTAAGAACTGATACAGCTGCATAAGATATTATCAATCAAATGATAATTAGTGAATGAGTTCTATAAGAACCATCATAATCAGTTCATATATTCATTACATGAATAAAATTCCTTGTGTTCACAAACCAACTTGAAAGAAAGTTGATCGATCCCAAAACGATACAAGTTATCGATTTGATTCTTAGACAAGTTATAGTCATAATATTGGATCTTCAGATCCTGGTCTATATGGTTTATGGTTGTTCCTAAACTAAGAACATATTGAAAGAAATATGAAACGGTCATAAAGAATGATTCCATCGACCATAGCAGTCTATAAACACTGCGGTCGAGACCATCGATATAAGGATGGCTGAACATACAGCCATGATCGATGGGTTAAGTTATACAGCCATGGTCAAGGGACCTAAGTCGAACTAAACGTTCGTATAAACACCAGTAAGGTCGAAGGCTGAATGGAATCACTTTATTCCGACCATGATGGCCATAATGGCCGCGGTCGAGAAACAAAATCATCATGTCGACCAAACGGTCGACCATATGGCTGAAGTGAAACTTATCCAAGGTACCTGCGAGCCAACCAAATTATGGCCAAGGAAACCTCATGGACAACCATATGATCATAGTATTAAGATCAGAAAACCAAAGTGGTTGACCATATGACCATGTAAAAACTCATAATGGTCAAGAAATGGATCAATATGGTCGTGGTTAAGAAAGAGGTCATGAAACACAAGACCCAACCACGAGTGGCCTAATCATGAGCCATAGAGACCATATAAGATAACCATTGATAAAATGGATGACCAGATCTATATCAAATGGATATATTGATCATAACCATAGCCCATCAGCATGCATACATCTATGCAATATAGCTGATGATGAAGAAAGGTAATGGTAGTGATAAACTTATACTTCGTTATTTATTTACATGGAACGAAAGGTTTAAAGTTTATTTACACTAACCATACTAACCAACCCAAAGAAGGGAAAATTGGTTTTGCAGATGCAAATTTTGTTTGATCATAAACAGATTATGAATTTACTCATGGAGGAATTACAACCTCATGAAGGTCATTGAAACAAGCGAAGGCTGCAAGTGACTTCATCAACCATCCTTTATGAAAATAATGCGGCCTGCATAGTTCAGCTCAAGGATGGTTACATCAAGGGTGACAAGACGAAGCATGTTCTACCCAAGTTCTTCTTCACCCATGATCTACAGAAAGAAGGCGAGGTCAAGGTACTCCAGGTCCGATCCAGTGAGAATTCGACCGACCTCTTCACCAAGGCATTACCAACTTGCACGCTCAAGAAGCTCATGTTCCAGATTGGTATGCGATCATTGAAAAGCCTTTAGTGATGTTCACTTCAGGGGGAGTAATGCGGCTGTACTCTTTTTCTTATTTATGGCTTCCCTTTTTACCACATTGGGTTTTGGGTTTACCATAGAAAGGTTTTAACGAGGCAGTATACCAAACGCATTGAGAACTCTAGATGGTTATGGCATTCAGGGGGAGTGTTATGAACCAGATGGTTTGAGAATGCACATAAGTGGACTTATCTACTTGGTCTACACATAGGCCAATCGGCCCATATGCATCACGGATGGGCCAGCCCATTTACTACTTAGTCCAACCGACATTTAGGCCTTGTTAACTTGTCTCACATCGACTATGTGATGTGGGCAAGTCGGCCATCTACTCATATATATATGTATCCCCTTTTGTACTTATTTGATACAAGAAAAGCAATAAGAATAAGTCTTACACACAATCAAAACCCTAGCCGCCTATCTCTCTCTCTCTAACCTAGCTCCTATCGAGTTCAACCTCTAGAAGACACGAGATTCACAACATATACAAGCCGCCCCACTCCAGATTTAAGATCCAGCAGAAACACATCACGTAAGATAAAAAACTCCATGTCCACGTGGCATGTTTTGCTCCCCTCTTACTCATGATGTGGCACATTGTGGAGAGAGACAAATCTATTTTATTGTATAAGATATCTATATATTGATGGTATAAATACTTTAAAATCATATAACATACATATAATTACGAATAAAATGATTTGATTCTCACTTCAACTGTGTGCCAAGCTTTTTGTTTCATGCATAACAAAAGTTATATCTAAAATTTAAAAACAATAACCAAATTAGTGTCTTTTTATTTTTTAAATATTATCTCCAAATCTATTAATCATTCAATCTATTAAAAATAAAAAATCAGTTAAGTGAAATTTATATTTTTATATACAAGAAGCTTGAAAAATGAATATTTTTTTTTCTTTCAAAATGTAAATATCCAAAAACCCGACCCGAAATAACCGAATCCGAACTAAAAATACCCAAACCCGACCTGAAGTACAAAAATACCCGAACGGGTTCTGTACCTCTATACGAAATACCCGAAAATCTGAAATACCCGATCCGAACCTGAACGGGTATCGGAACACCCACCCCCAGTCCATACATTACATAGTTATTTAAGATTTCTTTATTCTCAAGTACCTGAATTTATTTCTTGTCATTCTATCTCTTCTTGAGATCCTTAATATTTCATTCCTCGATTTTCCATTCTCTCTGATCCTTTTCTTTTCCAAAGATTATTATATTTGGAACCGATAGTTCTATCACGCTCCAGGCACTCTTTAGAATCATTAGCAGTTTGATATTGTCCTTCTGGGACATCCATTTTGACTAGAGCATTTACAGCTGGTACGTGTGACTTAATCACTTTCTTAGGGTTAGTAAATGTGTCTGGCAACTCATATGTTAATCTCTGTAATAGAATTATCTCCATACATTCATTTTGGAATTATATCCGAGGATCAATGATAATTCATTTCAACTCATTCATTTTCCAGTTATTTATTTTCTCTCCCTATTGTTGGTTAGACTAACTTTGAGTCTTTAAATAAATCTTATAAAATCAGATTATATCATCAATGGAGATCATATCCAATATATTCATAACCTCCTTTGAGGTCTCATCTTTTAGCGTTGTGGTGGAGCAACTACGAGTAAATTTTCTAGATGGGGATCTTTGGTTCCTGACCTAAAACAATTTGATGGGAAGAGTTCTTAGTTACTCCTTGGCATTATGCGAATCAGTGCTGATGCATCTTACGTGTGAACATTATATACAAGATGTTCATCATGTATCCTCACATGCATAAAATAATCATTCAAGGCTTATGATTCACCAGTTTTACCAAATATTAGTCTCGTAAAGACCAGGTTGCAGATCTATGACATGGATTCATACAAACTTCTTGTTGATGCATTCATTATAAACATACGGTGAATAATCAGTCCACCAGTGGGTGATCAAGCCCACAAACATTTTCTTGTATAAATAGATTTCAAATATATTTGACTGTTGATTACTGTATACTTACATTTCTTTGTAAGCAAACAACATATAGCAAATCATTCGTAAAAATCTTCTAGTTCTTCAACAAATGTCCATATGATTATCTTTCACATCATTACTAAACTAGGATGTCATAACCAATTTGCCAAACATTAAATTTTCAGTAAACTTCTGGTTTACTATTACATATCTATATTTTCTAATCATTGTGAAGTACAATACAATTGTTCCTTGGGTAATACTTCTAATTGAAGGTATTAAACATTTCTCTTTACTTATTGTCTCAACACTATTTAATAAATTCTCTGGTTTTACTTTATAATGACTCTTTAATTCTATTTCCAGTGTGGACATACTTCTGGATGTTCTATTTAATAGGGATGTGAGATTCTCTAATTCTCCCCCTCGAGATAATGACCTCCAGGTTCATCTATCTCGAGTTGAATCCCACTTTAGAATCAACAACATACCCGGCTTAAGTTCATGTGTTATACCTTAGATTCTTTTCAATTTTTTGAGACTTGGGAAAGTATAACGCGTTAGTGATTTAACATTGTGTTCCCATAAGCAATCACATATTTATTTTTTTAAAGATTTCAGTATTCTTTATACTACCAATACTATATTTACATTAGTTTCATTTCATTTTAGATGATATATTTTGTTTATTACCATATTCATTTCTCATCTTCAAATGAGAATATAAGTTCAAAAAGAGAGTTTTTGGTTTTGACCTATCCATATCCACTCACATTCATCATATTCTTGGCCATTTTTATTGTTATAGTTTTTTTTTGTATCTTTTGATATCACATTCACTTCAAAGAATAGAGTATAACAAGATATAATATATATTTATTTTGTTTTAATGTGTCTTCAAGACAATATTACTTCCAATAAAATTTGAACTCCAAATATTTGTTTTTAGCATATAATAGATTTATTTCATGTAATCTTCAAACACAAAATTCATAATGAACTTTTAGATATTTTTTAAAGTTTTTATGGTCAAACTTTGAACTTAAAACCTTCATATATTATATATAAGGGTATAAATAAGATAATTATTTCCAATTATATAAAAACATCTATTTAGCATAAGCATCTTTTATATAAAAAATAAATCATATTTTCATAGTAATTATTATATTGACTAGATCCTTCCAAAGTACTTAATCAAAATTTAGTTAACCTTTTATATAAAGCATGAAAATAAAATACTTATCTTGACAAGTAAAAGTGAACGGAGATGCGAATTCCAACTGCCCATGTTTCGAGTTGGTTATAATTTCACATGATCTCTTGTCTTTAAAGAGAATAATCAATCCTAAAATACTCAAAATAAGCACATAAAATATGGCTGATGTGTTAGTAAACATCAATATATAACGCCAAAATTAAATTTATGGTAACTCGATCATAGTTTATCAATATACTAGGTGACCGCCCGCACCCTGTGCGGGCCAGAGGCGGATGTAGCTAAAGACGTACGGCGGCACGTACCCCCGACTAATTTTTGATTTTATTTAAGCATTTAGTTTAAATCTTGAATATTTTTGAAGTAATTAGCTCAAATTTTATGATAATGCCCCGTCTAGTTTTAAAGTTTGTAGTTGTGTCCCCGATTAAAAATTCTTCTAGATCCGTCACTGGTGCGGGCATAAACATATTTAAATTATGGATTAAGTGGTGAAAAGTTTTAGCAATAACGGATTTTATATCATAAGACCACCGTCTTTGGGAGAAAGCATCATGCACATGAAAATGTTGGTACTCGAATTTTACACGGACGAGATGGAATAAAGTAACTTCAGTATCAAGATAAAGACGATAGGGGTGAGGCAAGCTACATGAGGGGGATGCAATTGTCATCTAGTTGTTCAAGGTCTATGATGCTATTGGTGAATATCGTACAACCTCGCATCCATACAAAATTGGCTTCTATCCAACAACTTTTGTTGGAAAACTGATGAGTTTCCAAGTGAAGTTCCTGAGAAGTATTTTGTGGACTTTACCGAAATTCTGGAAGGAAATATTGATAGCAGTTGTTTGGTTGGTGAGTCAGTTTCTTACACTTTGCTATATAGTCTTTCACTTTTGTTATACTTGTTCCTCATTTTTACCTTCAAGATGATCCTCGACGATGAACCTTGGTGGAGGAATGAATTCATTTGTTTTGGTTTGCTGGAATGGACACTGAGTAGCTGAAAAAGATTAATTTAAACATATAAACAAATGTCTAGCTCAAAGAAATTCATGAAATAGGTATAATATTAGTATTTACCTTTCGATAGTCATCATATTACTACGATTAAAACAAAAAAAAAAAATACCTTCCGGATTTGCATCTGCTACAAACATTGGTGGAAGACCAGAAGTTGATTGTCCTTTGATGCCAAGACCTTGTGTTGCTATTGAAATTTGTTTAAGTTTAGTCGCACTTTTGAAAGAGTACCATAGAATATCTATACCGATTCATTGTTTAAAACCCGTTGTTACCTTTCTTTTGTCTTGGCTTTGAATTCACTGATGGAGGTGATCCAAGTGTCTTAGGTTTCCTCAACGAAATGCTGGTACTCCCGAGAATAGATTCTTGATTACCAATTGTAACAAAAAAGACGATCATTTGATTATTATTATACTATACTTGTGCGAGTCCTTAATTACTATTATCTTTCTTGAAAATGTTTTTTTGGTTGTGTTATGTAGATGTTATTTTTTTTGGTTGTGTTATGTAGATGATTTTCAGGTGCTCTAACAGCAGCTAAAGCTGCTTGAATAATGGGAATGGCATTGTCTTTGGAAAGATAAAATCAAAAAAGGGTCATGGAATTATAGTGATATAAAAGGCATACGGTAATACCTTAATAACAATGCCATTCCCTGAGAAGACGTACTGCAGCCAGCATAGGGTTGAAGATATTGTGGAACGGATAATTCCATGGGACTATAGCTCCAATGACACCAATGGGATGGAACTCCACTCTTGATACTTTATTTAAGCATAGCTCTTCCTGAAGACCTGCAAAAAGGAAAGATTTAAATTCAAAAAATCGACCAATCAAATGTCTCAAATTCACTCTACGTTTTTGTAAATAATTTTCTTAAATTCACTCTATGTATTAAATCGACCAATCAGATGTCTCAAATTCACTCTATGTATTAAATTCAACAACTTAATACATATCATTATTTTGTAAATAATTTTCTTTTAAGTTTAATTTACATTATAATTTTCATTAACCCATCAATTTTATATCTTATCATTTTTTATCTTCCTTACTCAATTTGTATTCGTGTTTTAAAAACACATAAAAAATTAATTCATAGTTATAATAATATGTGAAACTAATATATTTCGTCAAACAAATAAAAACTTAAGTAAGTAAAACAAAAATAACAAAAAAACAAGTTTTATTCTTCACTTGTGTTTTTATTTATATCTCATTTTCTATTAAAAAATAAGCATGCCAATTTATTATAATCAAATCTATATGAATTATATGAATATAGTTAATACTATATTAATCCACGAATTTTTCTATTAAAGTAAAAAATAATATAACATTTCTACTATTTCAATTTTATATTATAATATTATTTCTTTGATTAATGTTATTTTACAATATAATAATAATAATGTTCAACTATACTATCAAAAACTTCCATTGAAAAATGAGTGGAAGTTTTTAAAATTGTATATTTGATTGTTTTGCATTCATTTGACACATTTTTAGAGTATATATATAAGGTGTAGGTTAATTAGTTTTCGACTTTTTTCACTCTATGATTATTTGTCTACTATTAATAGAAATATGTTTTAAATCGTTTATATATTAATTTCTATAATATAATATGTATGTATATGTATATTATAAATTTCTATAATGTAATTTATGATATTTAATTTTTTCCATAAAAAATATGTTAATTCATCTATATTTAAGAAGTTTAATTCTTTGTTTGGTAATATAGATTAGATTAGTTAATTTTAGGATTAGTTTTCTATTTAAAACTTTAATTAAATAAATGAAAATTCAAATACCAACAACCAACCAAATTAAGAGAATTAATTCTAAACTTCACATGTGATCGACACATAAGCAAAAGTCACTTAAGTGACTTCTCAATTAATATATAGTAGGATTTTCCCGAAACTTGGGCTAAATAGGTCGGCCGGCCCAAGTATGTAGCGAAAATACAAAAAAGACGTGAATCAGATTAGTAAAGCATGCATACACACACACTAACATCTTATAACATCAAAAGTAATTACATTACAAATCACAGCTTCAAATGAGTCACTGAAGCTAAGAGAAAGAAGATACATTTTTCAGTAGAACCGGAATGATATAATAAGAAATGTGTAGCAAAAGTGTGTTACATTGTTCTTCGACTATCAACAACTAACCTTTTTGGTTATCCCTTAATAACCAAAAAAAATAAATATTAATCCAATCTTTTCTCCTTCTTATAAAACACTCTCGAGTTTGTATTCTCCGAAAGAATTTCAAGAAAGGGTACCTTCTATTCTACAAAAACAATGATTCTTTTATCTCTCCCTTACTCTTATGCTGCATCCCCTTCGCTCTACAACAAGTTTCTTATGTATTGTAGCAAAATAATCTTTCTGTGAATCCTTTTTTACAATGATTCTTTTATCTCTTTTTTAGAGTGAGCAAAACCTGCACTGCTCCTGTTTCATCTCTTCTCTTCCTAATGTCTTTCTCTGTCTTAATATATCCCATCTGAAAGTATCGGTTTTTGCTATTCCAAGATGTGACAGTTCCTGATGAAGTCATTGGAGTAGTTCACGTATTTTGTCCAGAATGGCCGGAGATGCTCAAAACCTATCTCCAGCCACGGCTTTGATTGTCCATTGTAGTAGATCACTGCATCTTTGCTGATATTCTCTATGTTGCTCTGGTTCTGATAGCCTAACCCAAGCATATGCCATGACGAGTCTATTATGTGGACGTGCCCCTTAAACGCGATAAGAGCTGGAGGCAATGTTCCAAGCTTCCACATTGTCAGATTCGACTTCAGATTCTGCTCAAAAACCAAAAGCAAACAGAGTAAGAGAGTGAGATAACCTTTAAGATTCTGTTTAAGAAAAAAAAAACAAAGGGGCGAAGAGCTTCTTTGATGATTACCTCTCTTAGCCAGGAATGATAAGTTTCTCTGATGTTTGTCTTTCTCCAAGCTTTTAGATCAAAGACATTCATACCGTATGCCCAAGCACATTCTTCAGGATTTAAATGCTTTGCTATGTGCGGGTGAGAGAAATTGAAGTAGTTCCTTAAACGCTTTGACATCACACGTTCATCTTCACCCCGGCAAGTTTCTACTGCTCCATTGACCTTACCACCAAGGTCAACTTCCCAAAGTGGAGCCAAGTCTCTTTGAACAACTATATCATCGTCTAAGAACACCACATTGTCCAAGTTCGGGAACCAGAATATCATGTTTCCCACCTAATGATCACATTCCAAAACAGAGTAATCCTTTTTTTAAGAAGTTTCAACCAAAAAGATAAAGATGTAGGTGGCTCTCACAAAAAGAACTATTTGGTCTTTCGAGTTTAGAGAGCATACCATGGAGCCAAACCTTTCTTGTAGATAGTTTGTGATAAAGACCGAAGGCACCTACTCAAAACACATTGGATGATCAGAAAATGTGACTAAAGGTGACAGAAGCTTCAAGGTTGTTTGAAAATCGACTGCGGAAGTTATGTGAATTTTATTTTACCTGAAACATAATCCCTAAGAAATCTCATAGCTTTAAGAGACGACAAGGAACTGCGATGCATAACTACAAGGAAATTTTGTAAAACACGAGAATGTAAGTAAGAACAATACTTCGAGTGTTGGCCTTTCTTTCAACAACGTGTTCATGTGTCTAAAGACAGGGCAATGTCGTATATACCTCATGAAAGACTGCATAGACTAAGAAAACAATGATAATGGCAGGTACCTTGAACAAAAATGAGTGGAGGCTTAAACTTATGAAGCATAAAAAATAATCACGATCCACAAATCACTAATATATATATATATATATCACTCACGTTAGGTATGTTTCTGTGCAGGCACGAAAAGTATACATGTCGACTCATCCATTTATGAACAGGCTGTTAGAAAAAAAACAAGATCTCAATTAGCTTTCTTCTTTTATTTTGTATAGAAAAAGGGGATGTTTAGGAAAAGACCATACAATATTCCACATTCTCCAATACTAATAAAGGAAGAAAATGAAAACATGAATGTTTGTTAGTAACATAAACATCATATGCTTTTTGAGTAAGGAAATATTAATGACAACTCACATCTCCTACGCTTTTTGCATTCCACCAATCTAGGTAGAATTCACGATCCCCAAAGCAGAGGAGCTCTGCCGATATATTTGACCTGTGGACAAGAACAATGCAAAAAGACTTGTGGTCAAAAACTGACATTACATCTGAGACTCTGAGAAACTAAATTTATCAATTTCGTGAGATATCCTTTTTCTGTTGTTGCTTTGGAAATCATGTTAAAAGAGAAGGGATCGGCATACCAAAGGTGGAAAGAAGCAGTAGAACATGCAGAGCCACACGTATAAATTTGGAACTAAAAGCTTCGACACTCTTTCAATACCGTATAGAACTGCAACGGGAGCGAAAGCGCCGACGGTTTCTGCTTAGGGGTAAAGATCGAAGTGAATGTGAATATATATATATACAAAGTGAATGTTCTCAAATTAATGACGCCAATATAATATTCATACAATAAATAATGAAAGCGTTTACAGAAAGATATTAAATTGATATTTTCATAAAATGATATTCATATTATTCTTGTGCACATTATTTATTTGTAATAAGAAACTAATTATTATATGTATTAATTAATATTCTTGCGCAAGTAATTTATTTTTTATAAGGAAACTAATTATTACATGTATTAATTAATATTCTTGCGCAAGTAATTTATTTGTTATAAGGAAACTAATTATACATGTAATAACTAATATTCTTGCGCAAGTAATTTATTAACTAATTATGTGAGTCATTTGGAAAGTGATGTTAATTGGTCATTAAATTATGTTTTTCCTTGGAATTAGTATTCAATGGTATTTTCCTATTATAGTGAGATCTCTCTTATTTAGTGAGTATTCAATGCATTAAAAAGAGAAATCATCGGAAAAGGATGTATTTTGAACCGAGAATACAATATAAGGTAAGTGTTTATAGTTCTTTCCATTTAAGTTGTGTAAATGAGAAAAATAAATCAAAAATGAATTTCTAAAAAATCAACCAATAGAATCGCGTTATTTCGACTGAGAAGCTCTGTATGAGCGACACGTGTCAAATGTACTTCTCATTTAATATATAGAGTGATATAGTTTACTTAATTCCAAATCAACAGTAAACAACATAAATAGAAACATGCAATATTTAATATTTATTAACTATTTAGGCCTTAAGTCAAAATCCCACATGAACCAATTAATTAAATCAAACCCATAAAACTTTAGATATTCAACTTAAATTGCATTCAGAATAGTTCAACTAAAAACTCCACTTCAAAATAATTAAACCAACATCTCAAACATATCATTTAGCAAATTTCCAAAGCATTACGATCTATTGCATTATAAGGGATGGGCCATCCCGGATGGCGTGACAATTTTAGATCAAATAAATCAATTGACATAAAGCATGAACCAGATCAAAAATTTCATCTTAAAGCATGTCATGTAGAACTATAAGCCATGAAATAAACATTATTGACAAATATATGCACCAGTTGACTACACAAATTGAACCAAACAACATCTCTCTTATCAATCTTAACTAACGATTCTGACCCCTTAACTATATGTATCAATTACCGATCTCACGTTATAACAAAATATGAGAACATACTTATATAGAAATACTTATCTTGATCATAGTGATGATGGATTGATGGAGAAGCCAGAACACCGTTGATGTGTTATTTTAGAACCCGTTGAAACTTGAAAGAAAAAGAATCGTAACTCAAGGATGATTCTATAATAAAATTAAGAGAATGTTAATAATTAAATTGAAGAATAATTGATAAACAAATCATCAAAGAATAACCGATAAAAACAAACTCTTTAAAAAAAATCAACAAACCAACAATTTGTCATGAAAAAAAAATCATCACTATGGTTACCCACAACAACAAATAAGAGATATTATTATTTATCTCGGTCATTAAGATGTAGACCATATTGAAGAATAATTTGACGGCTAGGATTTTATGTTTTACATGACCTATGTATGAATAATTGATTAGATTGATAGATTACTAAACTAAATTCAATGTAATCATATAGAAGCTAATCTTACGATTCATATGAGACATATATGTTAAACTATAAATACTAAGCAATAAGTCAACAAACAGATGGAATAAAATGAGATAACACAATCAACAATGAAGACAAAGCAAGGAGAAAATACTACCAACAATGGAATTCCATCGTGAAGCTAGATTATATTAAATACTTATCTCGCTGTTGAGAATGAAAGAGAGAAAGAATTTGTTATTCTTATTCTATAGATAATAATACATATAGATATATAATAACACAAAGACATGGTTTATAACCTTTTAGAACATGGGCTTATCCGCCCAATAGATATCCACATGAACTTATTTAGGAAGACAAAAATCTAATTGAAAGTTTCGACGAAGTTACGATCAAAAAGAATGTATAAAACTCAGAGATACAAAACCCGACACCGTGGATCATACCCATATACTTTGTCAACAGAGTTTGTAGCAAGAACTTGATGATTTATGCGGAGAGAGATTTGGGAACAAGTGTTTTGTGATAAGTAAGTCACTCTCTTCAAAGTTGTTTCAAGCCGGTCAGCAAATGAAGGAAACTGAAGGTGTCTAAGCATCATGGCTGATGAGAGAAGCAATGCCACTGGGTTTGCTTTGTTTTCCCTCACTATCGAGTCTTTCCCAACATTTCCTGCTGATGAACCTTGCTCAAACACCGCATGGTCAGCCCCAACGTTTCCTGTTCATATTATACAAGTCTCAGAACTGTACCAATATATCGAGAGGGTGACTGAGAGTAATACTAATTGTACATGCTAGCTTTTTTGTCAAATGTATTTCCAGCAGAGACAACAAGCATGACCACAAAAATACAACTCAAAAGTTTCAACAAAAAGCAGTTAACATCAATTTTCAAGATATTTGAACATACCATGAGATCAAATTTTTCTGGCTTGGCTACAAGTTGCATGCAACAGTTATCAACAATAATCTCATTGTATGTATGTAATCCTTGGATAATTTTTTAGCAGCCTCTCGGCAAGACTCCAAAAACAAACCATCAGCAAGCTTCATAATGTTAGCCTTGTGCACTGCAGTCACTTTCTTCCTGTTGTTCAAGTAAGCATACTCAAAAGCATACTTTGCTATACGCTCCGAACAGAACTTCGTGATCACCTAACAGAGACACAAAATCATAGCATCAGATACAAGAAACAAGCATAACTCCATCACAACACATCCACGTAGTCCAAATCAAGTTTCCATATCGACATCACCCTAAAGATCATAACTTTCTATGACTTAAGACTCTCCACAACATCCTAAGCCAATATCCCATAAATTTCAAATCTGGGCAGCTTCAAAATCGAAACTTTAATGATCAAACCAACCTTAAGACTCTCAACAACACAGGGAACAACCTCATGCTCCAACCCCGCATACTCCCCTTCCGTATTCTCCCTAATGTCAAGATACAAAACCCAAATTAAGAATCTATATGTAGTTTCATAACTCACAGAATCAAAACAAACATGATAACAAAGCAATCAAACAAAACCCAGATGGTCACTATGTAAGGTTAAGCACGTTATGAGTCTAATAATTAGCCTAACACAGATGGAAACAAGCATAAGGGAGCTGGACGAGTGATATGGCAGCTGGGCAATGTAGAAAGGTAGCTCGATCAGCTGGACGCAGTGTGGTCAAGCTTAGTCTAGCTCACTCAAAGTTATGTCAGCTCAGATAGCTGGAAAACCATCTCACTCAGCTGGACCAGCTGGGGGTCAGCTCATCTTAGTTTGGAGGAGTGTTTGGGTCTTGGGCAGTTGGACCAGACCGGGCCGGAGTCAGGTCAACCGGTTGGGCTATGTGGTCCGGCCATTGGGCTGATGGCTTAGGGAGTTCATGGAATCGGTACATGAGCTAGGGATTGGGTCTAGGCCCATGTATGATCTGTCAGGGGAAAGTTATAGGCGAATGATGGGAGTGGTAGCAGTTATGGCCGAATAGTTGCAATGGGACCAAAAGGTGCCCCTTCGCCCACAAAGGGATGTCTCCTTGGTCTAGGCAGTTATCCACGCCTTCTTCTATAAATAGGGGACCCTGGGCACGAAAATAATGATCTGTTCCAGAAGAAAAATACAGAGATAAAGGCGATATATATATATATATATATATATATAGAGAGAGAGAGAGAGAGAGAGAGAGAAAGAGAGTGAGAATCGACCACACAAGGTCGATATTGTTGTGGTTAATCATCGGTTATGTTAAGACCGATTGTGGGAAGTCAAGGCCGAATGGAATGGGAACTAGAGGCAACGAGAAAGAGTTGGAAAAGGGCTCTAAGACTCCAGAGTACACGTTTAAGGTAGTGGGGGTAACCATGAAACCACTTCCCACAACAATCGATCGGTTTGATCGAATTGTCGGGCTGGTTTTGCATTGGTTGCATCCAATCTCTTCCTTCTCTTTTTTAGTTACTTTATCTTTATCTCCTAATCTGTATTTGCGTGAGGAATGGTGTGGTTTTGTGTCGTAATTGTCTTGGTAAAGAGCCAAGGTCATGTCCGAGTAGAACCAACCACAAACCATGGTTCATGGACGACTGAACGGTTGGTCCGATGAGTCTTAGCCATGGATTTGTTCGTCTTTGTTATGGCAAGGGGAATTCCGTGGGTTCATTGGGCTTGGATGGGCTATTTGGATATGGCCTGGATTCGGTCCAAATAGATTGGATCTAGTCCCAATGGATCGGTTACAACAATGGTCCGATTAACCGATGAATGGATAGGTTGGAATGTGCGGTTGGTGTAAAGGCCGAAACGGTTATGTTATACATCAGATAATGAACCTAGGCCTTTTTACGGTTTATTTAAGAAGTCCAAGGCCATTGGCCAGACTTAAGTTGGGGCCATGTGATGCTTGATTCTAGCTGTGTGTACGGGTAGGACTCATGGGTGGTTCGGTGATGTTATATGTGGGTTTCGAGTACACTTAGATGTGTCCTAAGTATATGGACGACTGCATATGGTTTCTTTGTCAAGGGTCGCTATGGTTGGGTCCAAGGGTTGCGTCCCTAGGCTTAGTCTGATCACATCCAAATCGCAACCTAGACCATGGGTCGGTTATGCGGACAGTCCGGATCGTTCCGGAGAAGGGGCGGTTAGGCTGATCGGTTGGGAATGACCCAATGGGTACGAGTGCCAAGAATCACGAGTCACCAAAGGTTATGAGTTACCAAAGGGTGAAAGTAACCAAAGGGCACGAGTTGCCAAGGATTGCAAGTATGAAAGGGTACGAGGACCAGAGGGTGCCATCGACCAAAAGGTGCCATCGACCAAAGGGTGCCATCGACCAAAGGGTGCCACCGACAAAAGGGTGCATGTTCCAAATGGTGTCATTGGATGCGGTTCTATCTGATCCATATGGTTCAGTACATGACTTGTAAAGTCAGGACATACGAACGTGTCATGATCCAAGAGATACGAACGTGTCGTGATCCAAGAGGTACGAACATGTCGTGATTCAAAAGTTGCGAACATGTCATCATCCAAGAGGTACAAACGTATTGTGATCCAAGGGATGTAAACGGGTCGGGACCGAAAGTTCGCAAACGGGTCGGGACCGAAAGGGGGCAAACGGGTCGGGACCAAAGGGTGTGAACGGGCCGGGACCGAAAGGGTACGAACAGTTCAGGTCTGAAAGGGTACGAAGGATTCGGGACCGAGGAGGTACGAATGGATTGTAATCGAAAAGGTGTGATTGCTCAAAGAAGGCTGTGTATGATCTGATCATGGTTGAGAATGTACGACCTGATCCGTAGGTGATGGATCAAGGTGTCAGATCTAACCTAGTTACTAATTACATTGGTTGTTATGAGCAAGTTAAATCGGTTGTCTTGGATATAGTCCATGGCCAATCAAGAAATATGAAGACCCATCAGTTCTAAGTCATGTGAGGATGGTTGGTTGATTGACTTAGGATCTAATGGACATTGTCAGTCCATAGGATGGACAAAGGGTTGTTGGATGATGTATAAGCCAAGATAGGCCAGATCCATATCCATAACAAATTAAGGCTTCTCAAAGGGACACTGAGTCAGTGGGGATGGTTGGTTGAATGACTAAGTACCCAAAGGGAGTTGGTCTATGCAGGAACAAAGATAAGGACCATAAGTAAGATCATTGAGTGATCGTGGTCCAATAGACAAGTATGTGAAGTTTGGGTCAATGGAGGTCTGATGAGCTACTAAGCTCCGTGGATGTGGCAAAGGTATGATTTATCAAATACTTAGAAATTTTAGTATCTAGATAGGATGCTGATAGAATGGTTTAAGGGAATGGAACCTCGGATCAGTATTACTTGCTTTGGGTTTAGAATCGACCTTTGAGCTAGTTGGTAGTTGTTCAAACTAACCAAGGCTGAGGCGATTCAACCTGACAAGTATTAGATTGGTTTTAGACCAATGGTTCATAGAAAATATTCCACTGTGTAGAATTTGAAAGGATCTAAGCTAGGAATCGACTAAGGTAGTCGTAAGCTAAGGTCTAAAGATAGCCCTCGCTGTTAGGCGAAATTATAGATAAGGGCAAAAAATCTAGAGGTTCAGTCAGAATATGGACCGAGCAACCTAAGGCTTCGACCGCTGCCTAGTCGGCTGGTTTGGGGTTTTACAAGTGGTATCAAAGAGGCGTTGATCCTGTGGAGGACAATGCTCAAAGATGTTGAGTTCAAACCGACATTTTTTTTTCTGAAAATCTAAGTTGATTCTAAAAACCTTAGTTAGGGTGACCCGAGAGAGAGTTGAGGTAAGTAGGGTATCACGCTTGAGAACATGGAAGTTCCAAGGTGAATCGGCTTAGCGAAGATGCAGTCTCTAAGGGAAAGAGCCTTATACTATAAGGTTTGCCAACCTAGTTACTAAGGAGTAATGATTAGTCTTGAAAGGACACGAGGTGTGATATCTTTGTATGATGAGGGTTGAGGTATATTATAAACACTCTTGTGAATGATGTCAGCATTCGCAAAAGTGTGACACTTTGGGGAATGGTATGGGACATTTTCCAAATGTGTGATCAAACCGAGATCCTACTCCTATAGGGACCATCATGATTGGTGGTGTGGAAACACATGTACTTTTCGACACATGGGCTACACATATTTTTGTGAGTCAAGAAATGGTCGGAAAGGGTCTTTTCTGTCTGGAATTCAGGGATAATTTGAGGTTAGTGAAGACAGCCGGTGGGCAAGTCATGCATTCACTAGGCCTTATGAAAAATTTCCTGGTGACGATCCAAGGTAAGAATCTACTTGTGGATCTAATCGTTGTGTGCCTACAGTATCACGAGGTTATCCTAGGCATCGTCTGGTTGGGAAAGTATCGGGCCACTCTCGATTGCCACAAGGGTCGTATGCGATTGGAGGCTGGACCTCACCTGGTTGAGTACCAAAGTCTGAGTCCGGCTCTGGTGAAAGTAGTGGTTTCAGCAGTCCGTGCGGAACAGATGCTTAGACAGGATTGTGAGGCCATTCTAGCCACAATCACCACTATGGAGAACAACAATTTTGTTGATCTGAAATATCTATCTGAGGATTCGTTGGTGTCTGAGTTCCCGGATGTGTTTCGTTCGCTACAGGGTGTTCCCCATAATAGGTCAGATCCATTCATGATCGAACTAGAACCAGGGAAAGCTACACTGTCCTAGAGTCCGTATCGAATGGTTCCAGTCGAGATGGCTGAGCTGAATTTGACCACGTCTGAGAAGGGACCATGGTTGCAGTACAATCAAGTCAGAGATTGACCTAGGGTTGGGATTTCAATTTGATCGAGCCCATGTGGCGAGGATCAAATTATGACAATGTCCGGTGAGGGACAGAAGTCAAGTATGAGGAGTCGTTGGTGTCTGAGTTCCCGGATTTTTTCTGTTCGCTACAGGGTGTCCCCCTGATAAGTCGGATCCATTCATGATCGAACTAGAACCAGGGAAAGCTCCACTGTCCAAGAGTCCGCATCGTATGGCTCCAGACGAGATGGCTGAGCTAAAGAAGCAATTGGAAAAAATGCTTGACAAGGGGTTCATACGTCTGAGTAGTTCCCCTTGGGGTGCACCAGTCCTCTTGTGAAAAAGAAGGATGGTAGCATGTGTCTGTGTATCGACTATCGAGGGTTGAACAGGGTTACTGTGAAGAACAAGTATATGTTGCCTAGGATAGACGAGTGGTTGGGTATGTGTTACGACCTAGTCATGAATTTCTCGAATTATGGTAATCGCGTTTACGTTCAAAATGAACGAGTCGGAGTACATGATCAAGGTCAGGATGAGAACCTGAGGAAGGTTTCTCTTAATATGGGAGTGAGTAGCAAACCACAAAGGATGGTACCATCCTAGTATGTGTAAGGATTAGTGTTCCTAATGATAGAGGACTAAAGGAGGATATTATGAGAGAAGCTCATAAGTTTAAAATCTCGGTACATCCAAGATGTACCAGAACCTCATGAAGTACTATCATTGGATCCGTATGAAGGCTGATGTGGCAGAATGGGTGGCTAAGTATTTCACTTGTCAACTCATCAAGGACAAGCATTAGGTTCTGAGTGGTTTGTTACAAAACTTGTCTATTCCGGAATGGGAGTGGTACCATATCACAATGGGTTTTGTGACTAGGTTCCAAATGACCAGGAATAAGAAATATGCGATTTGGTTAGTGGTGGATCGCCTGAACAAATCGGCACACTTTATGGCCATCAAGAAATCAGAGGGTACTGATCGGATTGTATGCAAGTACATCGATGGGATTTTCCGACTACATGGTGTGTCGGCTAGCATTGTATCAGATAAGGACTCAAGGTTTACATCCCAATTCTAGAAAGCTTTTAAAAAGGCTTCAAGAACGAGGGTAAACATGATAATCGCCTACCACCCACATACGGAGGGATAATCCGAACGAACGATCCAAACATTGAAGGATATGTTACGAGCATGTGTCTTGGACTGAGGTGATTCCTTGGAAAGACAATCAGATGAGAATAATGTCGGGAATGAATTTCACGATTGACGAAACACTTTGTTCGGATTCGAGGACGAATCCATTTCAAGTGAGGGAGACCTGTCATGCCCCCAATCCTGAGTAGGTTATCGGGATAGACCATGGTTCGAGGAAACAAACTAGACATGTCATATGACTTAAAGACAAGTATTTCATGGTCACTATGGAATGTTAAGCACGTTGTGAGTCTAAGACTTAACCTAAAATAGATTGAAACAAGGATAAGGGAGCTGGACGAGTGATATGGCAGCTGGGCGATGTAGACGGGTAGCTCGATCAACTGGACGCAGTGTCGATCAAGCTCAGTCTAGCTCACTCAAAGTTATGTCAGCTCAGCTAGATGGACAACAAGATCACTCAGATGGACCAGCTGGGTTCAGATCATCTCAGCTTGGAGGAGTGTTTTGGTCTTGGGCAGTTGGACCAGTCCGGTCCGGAGTCGGGTCAGCCGGTTGGGCCATATGGTCCAGCCATTTGGATGATGGCTTAGGGAGTTCATGGGATTGGTCCATGAGCTAGAGATTGGGTCTAGGCCCATTTATGATCTGTCAGGGAACAGTGATAGGCGACTGGATGAGAGTGGTAGCAGTTATGGCCAAATGGTTGCTATGGGACCAAAAAGTGCCCATTCGTCCACAAAGGGGTGTCTCCTTGGCCTAGGCATTTACCCACGCCTTCTTCTATAAATAGGGGACCCTGGGAACGAAAATAATGATCTGTTCCAGAAGAAAAATACAGAGAGAAAGGAGAGATAGAGAGAGAGAGAGAGAGAGAGAGAGAGAGAGAGAGAGAGAGAGAGAGAGAGAGAGAGAGAGAGAGAGAGAGAGAGAGAGAGAGAGAAAGAGAGAGTGAGAGAATCGACCACACAAGGTTGATATTGTTATGGTTAATCATCAGTCATGTTAAGACCGATTGTGGGAAGTCAAGGCCGACTGGAATGGAAACTAGAGGCAACGAGAAAGAGTTCGAAAAGGTCTCTACGACTCCAGAGTACACGTTCAAGGTAATGGGGGTAACCATGAAACCACTTCCCACAACAATCGATTGGTTTGATCGAACTGTCATGCCGGTTTTGCATTGGTTACATCCAATCTCTTCCTTATCTGTTTTAGTTACTTTCTCTTCATCTCCTATTCTATATTTTTGTGAGGAATGGTGTCGTTTGGTGTCATAATTGGATTGGTAAAGATCCAAGGTCATGTCCGAGTAGAACCAACCACAAACCATGGTTCATGGACGATTGGACGGTTGGTCCGATGAGTATTAGCCATGGATCGGTTTTCCTTTGTTCTGACAAGGGGAATTCCGTGGGTTCATTGGGCTTGGATGGGCTATTTGGATATGGCCTGGAGTCAGTCAAAATAGATTGGATCAAGTCCCAATGGATCGGTTACATCAATGGTCCGATTAACCGAGGAATGGATCGGTTGGACTGTGCGGTTGGTGTAAAGGCCAAAACGTATATGTTATACATCAGATGATGAACCTAGGCCTTTTTCCGGTTCATTTAAGAAGTCCAAGGCCATTGGCCGGACTTAGGTTGGGGCCTTGTGATCCTTGATTCTAGCCGTGTGTACGGGTAAGACTCATGGGTGGTCAAGTGATGTTATTTGTGGGTTGCGAGTAGACTTAGATGTGTCCTAACTATATGGACGACTGCATATGGTTTATTTGTCAAGGGTTGTGATGGTTGGGTCCAAGGGTTGCGTCCCTAGGCTTAGTCCGATCACATCCAAACAACAACCTAGACCATGGGTCGGTTATGCGGACAGACCGAGCCGTTCCAGAGAAGGGGCGGTTAGGCTGATCGGTTGGTAATGACCCAAAGGGTACGAGTGCCAAGAGTCACGAGTCACCAAAGGTTATGAAGTACCAATGGGTGCATGATGCGGCCATCCAAGTAGAAGTTCCCATCATCACAGATGGCCCGACCACCCGGATTGTAACCAAAACCATCAGAGCTGGTTTCTCCAAAGCTGTCCAAGAGATTCTAAATCAAGGGGCAAGACCAAGTGCTGATTGAAGAGATGATCCAATTGAAGATTCAAGATCAAGCTGGTTCAATAGAGGTTCAAGGCCAAATCGGTCCAATCCAATTCAAATCACTCGCCTAGAACCGAACCGGTCTAATTTTCTCTATTTGCAATCTCGGTCAAGACCGAACCTCAACTCAATCTGGTTCTGAGTAATCCACTTAGACCACAAAGGTAAGCAGGTAAGATTTCAATTTGATTTCTAACCGGTTTATTGTTTTTGGTTTGTGGTTTCTTTATTTTGTGTTGCAATTTCGATTTTAAGAACTTATAGGCAAATTGTTAAGTCCTTTTATTTATTTTTGAGTCCAATAATTCATGGAAATTGTTAGCCTTTGTTTAGAGTCTAAGGAGTCGGCCCCCTTGCTGGTTAGGCCTTTATGCATTGAACTTCTTGTTGTTTTGCTTCAAGTCCCCTAGAAGGGCAAACCACATCGGGTCCTATATAAACCCCTTATAAGTGGTCTTGTATTTTTTTAGCCTTATGAAATATATGAGTCAGTTTGCCCTAGCAAAGAAAACCCTAATCTCTCTCTAGTTCCTGCGTGAGAAGCCAGTCTAGAAGGAGGCCGAATCTTATCAAGTTCTCATCATCAAACTTGTGGCGATTCTTCATTCCATTCCATCCATCGATTCTGCTTGAGAGAGATACACATCCAACAAGCCGAATTCCATCATCACTTCATCATTCAACCACTGTTCTTGTTGAGAGAGATACACGTCCAGCAACAAGGATCCATCAATCCATCTTTATATCCCTCATTGATTAGTTTTCATATCGCAAATCATCTAGATTATCACTTGCATCTTAAAACCAAAAGACCTATAAAAATCTTGTTGCTTTGTTCATTATCATTCTTCATTTAGTTTACTTCTGTTCATATTTTCAAGGCATAAAACTCATAAAAGAGGTTACTTGTTTTTCAGGTACAAATCGCATCATCCGGCTCATCCCACCCGCATCGCCTAAACCCTAGTCCATCCGCATACACTAATGCTGATCCATCCTAACCTCAGTAATATTTTTGTAGTCTGAATCCCAGGCTGTAACATTTTGGTATCAGAGCTAAAGGCTCCTAAGTAATCGGTTGTATATATTCCTCATCTTTGTTTGCATATCGGTTCATTGCACTTCACTTGTTGCATTTGAAAACTGTTAAAAAGAGAGAGTACCCGATTGTTCTTGCAGTTCTAGTCGACATTCATCCTAGGGTTGTGCTAGATCTCATTACTTGGAGCATACTCTCAGCCGATTTGTTAGTGTGCATTAATCGACCTCTTTCCTTAACCGGAAGGTCTATATTCAGTTTGCATTAACTAGGATTGTGTTTTCCTTTTTCTGCATTAGTCTTAAGTTTAGAATCATCTTGCATTTAAAAATAAAAGAAAAAAATAATCTACCTTCCTTATTTTTATTTTATTTGTTCCGATTTCCAAATTTTTTTATAAAAGATTTATTTGGTTTTCCTTTCTCTCTTCTAACCGATTTGCAACTTTCCATTTTTCTATAAGTTTAGATTTCCTACTTGCTATTTATGTGTATCTCCCTTCTTCTCTTTTCCTTAGTTCTTTTACAGTGATCTTTTTTTCTTTTCTTGTTTGACAAGTATGGGAGATCCAGGTCAAGGAGCACCGACCCAAGGCGAGATTAATGCTCAACTATTGGGCAGCCAAGCTCCACTCAACACTTCCCTAGCAGCTGTAACCGCACACCTTGCCCGACTAGAGCACGGGAAACGAACTGGAGAGCCCCGACCCAGGG